>MAVT02000100.1:20299-57005 GCA_001702395.2 Diaporthe helianthi | reverse complement strand
TATATAGTAGTAAACGCTTAGAGACCTAGCGTTTATAAAAGACACAGTATTAAAAGCTTATCTAGGTATATAGCTATAGCTTTATATAATATAGATAAGGCTAAGAAGTATCGCTCCTAATAGTAGTATTAATTAAATCGTTACTATAAGTAGTTTAAAACCTAATAGATAATAAAGTACTTATATAGTAAGACTTAAAAAAGCTATTTATTAAAGAAACCTTATTAAGAAAATTAAAGCTAAAACATTGTTTTATTATTACTAATAAATATAACTTTATAAATCTATAAAAACGAAACCTAACTATAAACTTATTAAAGAAAACTTAATATATTATGAGATATTAAAAAATAAGTAAGCTAATACTTGTAATTTTTCTTTAAGCTAAAATATTTCTTTTATAAACTCTAAATTAATATTTAAAAAATGAAAATTATTTTTTAAAAGAAGTATAACTAAACTATTTATATAAAAATAATATAATATAAAGACTATTTACGTATTTTTCTACTTTTAATCTATAACCTTATTATTAAAGATATAAATAGTATTAAGTATATTTAAACTACGTTAAATAATAATAATAAGGGTAGAAAGAAAGATATAAAAGTACATTTAAAGAGTAAATATTATTATAAATATAAAGATATTAAAGTCTTTATATTAAGGCTATAATTTCAAGAATAATCTAATAGTAAAGACGCCTAATAAATTAATAGTAAAGGGAAAAGAGGGGGAAAGAAGGAGGAAAAATATAGTTATAGCTAAAGCTGTAAGATTTTATAAATAGTAAAGTCCTTTATTACTTAGTATAAGTTTATAATTTAATAGTAAGTTTTATCTACTAGCTTATTTAATTACTAATTATACTTATTAAAGCTAAGACTATTTAAGTAATCTATATAAATACCTTATTAAAAACTACTTTATAACTTTATCCTCCTTTAAATCTTATCTTATTAAGTAAAAATAACTAGTATCTTTAAAGAGTAACTAATAGAGTTTAGGAGGAGGATAGTGTATTAATTAGTGTTATAGTAAGATACTACCTAAGTACCTACTTAGCTTTATCTAGTGTAAGGTTAGTCTTTAAATGTAAAACCTGCTCCGGCTCCCGGTGCACAAATTTAAACGCACCCAGGTACCTAAACACCTTACCTACTTAATACCTACTTATGTACTTAAGTAGGTACCCTACAACATGTACCCTGATTCAACCAACTTGACCCTGTTTAGCGATACACCACGACTTGAATCTATAGATTAGAAAGTAATTGTGTAATCATGGGCTCTACCTTGAAATGTTGGGAATAGTTTCATGAAGAGCACCAAGCTCAAATAATCTAAGATTCAAAATTCGCCTGTGAAGGTATCAAGAAGCCAAAGTGAAAAGACTGCTGTAAAATATCTAAAAGGAGCAAGAGAAGAGACAGAAAATTAGACGCGATATTCCATGCCCTTTATCTGCATCTATGCCTGAAATCCAAACAAGTCCTCAGATTCCTAAGCTTTGTCATGGATTGCCATGCATTATATTCTTGAGCCTCAGTCTCCAAACTCCTTGCTCATATCAAAGTATAATGTGCACCTTAGACAGAACCCTTTTACCATATAGCGCTACGTGGCCTGTCGATTTGGGCGGCCGTCTTGTCGGCCGCCAATGTGTCGTCGAGAGGCTCAGACCTCAAGTTCGATAGCGGGTCGGAGGCAGTGGAAAGGAAGGAGCCGTAGTCGGGGCCGAGGATCATGGCCTTGGGCGTGCTCGGCTCGAAGGCGTGGGGCGACGGCGTCGTCGGGGACGTCTTAGCCGAGTTAAGGGTGTGAATCGAGGACCCTGCCAGGGCAGGAAGAGGACAGGCCGCGTCCTGCTGGCCTCGTTCGTCGCCCTTGCGTCCTGGGGGGGCAGAGCTGTGCTTGCGGTCATGCTCGAGGGCAGCTGGCTTCTTGCCGGTTTTGAAGATCGGAGACGGGATCTTTTTTGCCGGGGCCGAGTCACTCTCCGGAGTATGTCGTGAGGGATCCCTCCTCGAAGGTGTGCCGGCGGTACCTTCACCATGTGTGCCATTGTTTTCGGTTGAGTTACTACGAGAGTTCTGATGATTGGGACCTCCAGGACGACGGAAGATGATCTCGGCCACAATCTCGTCGTCCGGGTTGGCGGGAGGGCCCAGTGACGGGTCTCTCACTGATCGAATCATCTCCCCATTGCCATGCCTTGTTTGTGACGCGGCACCTCGGTTGGTAGCGGACGGCGCGCCACGGCTGCCCTGTCTAGCTTGCGTAGACATGATGCTATCGTTCCGCTGTCGACCGCGAATGCTTTCTCGAGAGTCTGGCCGACCCATATGTTCACCGACAATCTTGGAAATTTCGGACCACAGCATTGTGCGAGACTCGTCGGGCTCAATATGTGCAACAGGTGCAGCCATGCCCTGTGATGGGCCTTGGCTTCGTGAGGGAGGTTGATCAGGGTCTGAAGAACTATGGTAATGTCCACGCGAGGGTGCGCGTACAGCACTCCCATTGCCATGGTTGTTCTTGCCAAGGATATCTGATTGAGGACGAGGGATGTTGCTGGCAAGAACGCTCTCACTTGCACCAATGGTGATCGAACCACGAGAAATATTGAGAGCGCGCTCGACGAAAGAAATATCACTTTCTAGAGGGCGACCAGAACGGCTTGCGTTCCGAGACTTAGGTGACCTGGGCCTGTCCTGCGATGGAGTGCTCGAATGATTTTGTCGTTGACCTGCTGCTGACTGTGTTTTGCGGCGCAGAGCCTCCAGGCGCTCGATCATGTCGTCGAGGTCCGGCTTTTCCACTCCAGAAGCACGGCGTTCATGCCTCCCTGTCCTGCTAGCGTTACGTGACTTAGGTGATGCGGGCCTCATAGGAGCTGCTCCGGTTGTCGTGGCAGGCCTCGTTGGTGGAGCAATCTCAACCGGGCGTGGGTTTTTGGATCTCCCGGACCTCTTGGACTTTTCTGAATGACTGGATGAGCTTTTCTCAGACCTGGGAGATCGATCCCTCAGAGTAGACGAGGCGGTTCTGTGTGAGTTTCGACTAGGGTTCTTGACAAGTGCGGCCGACACGGTTGGCGATTGTGGTGGCAGAAACACATCAGGGACTGGCCATTTAGGACCATCCAGGGGAGAGTGCAGCAGTGTCGATGAAGGCATCCAAAAGTACCTTTCCGAACCCAACCCCTGGCCGCCCTCCACAGAAGCTTCCTCCTCTGTCAGAATGGACACGCTACCGCCGAAGATGTGTTTGTCTCTCTCCGAATAGTCTTCTTTGCCAGGATAGGGTGTGTCGATATGCTTGCTTGTAGAAGTACTTTTAGACGTCACTAATTTAGGCCTCGCTGATAAAGGCGTGGGGCTGGGTGCGGTCGGCGTAGGTATGGTTGGACTTTCAGCGATGGGAGTCTTCAGCAAGGTAGAACTGATCTTCACTTGCTGCGTCTCGGGTATTTTGACCCTGACGGATGGTCTCTCTTGTCGACTCTTGCTGGAATATATGTCCGTAGGCGGTCGAGATTCTGTTGCTCTCGATGAGGTCATCCCCTCCCGTGGAAGGGGCTTCTCCGATCTGGTCACCGTCCTCTTATCTTCGGTTCGCTTTCCATTGCGTGATTTGGAACTTCTGCTACTGGCACCACTGTCAAGTCCACTGGAGCTAGGCCTGTGCTCTTGTGGATCAGGCTCGACGGCATCTTCACGTTGGACTAGATTCGCGAAAGCTGGCTCGTCCGTATCCACAACCAGGAGTTCTTTGACTCCCCTGTCAAGTATAAGAAGTCAGTGATAGCTGGGCCAAGCGGCTGAGCAGTATTTCGGGAAATAGAGTGGGGAGATAGGAGCAGCGTGCTGCTCCTCAGGATAAGCATACCTTCCGAGTAAGCCATAAACCTTGACTTCGCCCGCCTGTATACCGACAACGGCACTCGTACCGGCATATACTGCATTGCCCTCCATGCCAGCACGATTACAGAACACGATGATTACCTCGTCACCGCTCTCGTCTCGGATGACGGGTTCAAGACGTTGAATCCAGTACAAGAGTGTGTCCATATCCGGTTCGTTTGGCATTCTTGTGAAGTCTTTGCACTCTTCACGCGTAAGCCACGCCATGGTGATCACCACTAGGTTGGCCCGAACCTCGAGAATATGAAAGCCGAACTCGAATGCATGCCATGGCGCTTCGAACTTGTATGGGTTGATATCCATACCTGCAAACCTCATCAGTCAAAGATGCAAAACTCGGCGGTCACAGGCTCCAGGGAATCAAGACCTACATATACCCATGGCCATGCGGCCCAGGCCGGGGATATGGCCGCCGAAAAAGCCATGCTTCCCTTCGAGCGCCCATGTCTCGTCGAGGGGATATAAGAATGACTTCCGGTAGTTGGCAATCGTCTCACCGTCACCATTTACCAATATCGAAGAGTTGTAGTACTCTGGGCCAGTTGGCCATTTCGGAGAGACGTCTACTCTTTCCGGATAGCCGACGAGAACATTCGTGTTGTATTTCAAAGCAGTAGTCCGGGCCCACAGAGCGCTGATCCCAGACCCAGATGGTTCTAGGAACGGCGAGATTTCTTGCAAAGACGAGAATGCGTAACCTTGAAAAATAGTAAGCGTAATGCTCGAATTGGGTGATCTGAGGAGTGGACCCATCCCACACTGGTGGTATGCAGACAGTAGATGGGCGCTGCGAGAAATGATAAATCTTTAAGCGGAAGTAACGTACCTGTGAATGCGAGTTCGGGCAACACCAGTATATCCAAACTATCGAGATCATCCTGGTTTGCTTTCGCAAGAACAGCATCCTGTTTTCTTTCATGTCAGCGAACATTTGAATTCTATTGATGCACGAATAAACAGCCACACCAGGCACTGAAAGAACTCTCATATGAGAGAACACTCGGAATCCCCCGAAATTTTCAATACGTAGCGATCCCGGAGGAGTTGAACACGAAGTACCGCCACATAGTAGAGGGAAATACGGACAGCACGGTTGAGGTTGTTGTCGATGTCCCCGACTTGGGGCGCAAACTGAAGGCAGCCGATCCGCATTGCGACTGGGGCTCAAGCGAAGCCCTGCGGCGTCGGTGGACGACAGAACAGAATGAATCCGACAGTTTTCAGAGCACTGGGGCTAATACCCCAGCCTTTTGCAGACCCAGAGGCGCTGGGTGGGCACGTCGTCAGAGGCGTCGACGAAGACTCAGACACGAGACAGGAGGCATAGGAAAGCAAGACATGAATATCAAGAAAGACTGGCGCATCAAGAGAGGAAACAGGGCCAAGACAAGACGGATGCAATCTTTGTGGAACGGGGAGGGTATTTGGAACATCAAGCCGAATGGCTGAAGTCCTGGTGATAAGAAACCACCATGTGGGAATCAGGAGGGGCACAATTTCGAGCCGACTGACAGCGTTCCGCCTTTTTTTCAGGCTTGTATGTGCTTTCTCGAACCAACAGGTGAAAATGGGCGACCCTATACGCTGGGCTGGCAGGCAGGTTGGTTACCGGTATGCATGCACGTTGGCCCAACGGGGAGTCGAGGATTAGCGCCGTGGTTCTGTAGGGGCTGGATGGCCTCCCGCTGCGGTGACGGCCTTTCTGAGCAATAGACTGTGAGCAGGTTGGGCTGCTTACTAGGAAACATCAATAATCTGGTAGCCTCAACACTGACACTTGTGCCGTTTGTTAGCACTTGAGCTGAGGCCATGCCCACGCGTATGTACACACGCACCTCGTCGAGCCCGACCTGTGTCAGAGACTGGGCCGGAATATGATATCCGTATATCCGTATTCCTCTACACCCGGAGAGGCTGACAGGTTAAGAGCCAACTGCCTGCAGTGGCAGAGCCCAAAGTTCCAAACAGCCCCATCTGACCTTCACAACCTTGGAATAGTGCGCCGAGGCAGGACGAGAGGGCATTAGGGGCCCCCGCAAACCGTGGTGTTGGGTCGAGCCGACCTCTCACACGGGCCGGACGCAGCAGGGTTAGACCATGGAAGACCAGGGACCCCCCAGGGCCACAAGAGTCGGGAACAGACCGCCCTTGGGGCCGGCTTGCCAAGCTGTGCAGGGTGGATCACATTCTCCAATGGACATCATATCGACCTCCCCTTGTTCGTGATGATTAGGCCGGGGATCGTGGCTCGTTCCTCTTGCTCGACATGGTGATAGGCTGAATGTTTGCGTGCGGTGGTGTTCCCATTTGCTCAAGCGTGACTGGCGCACCAGCATTGCAATCCTCAGGCGCCGGAGCCAGCTGGGAAATCTGGAGCTGCAGTCATTGATTGGCCCAAAGCAACACACCTCTGTCGGCTGCTGATCACTGACAAAACATCTTGACTGATGGAGCTTGTGTTTCACACGTCAAAACCATAGCGTACGCTAGCAGCTAGGCGCAGTGACAGCTTCAGCTTTGAGGTCGAGCACGTGAGGTCGGCCCACCGACCCGAGAAACACGTGTCGATGGCTGCCATGTTGTAGATGTAGAATAGGTGACGGGATAAATACGCCACCGCCGGCCTGCCAAAGCCTTGGATCGCTTTCCGTTACGCCTGATCGTCTGGTCGCCATCTTCTATGTATATGACTCGCCAAAAACCAGGTTCTGCATGCGGTACTTGGTGGGTGTTGAAAGTGCCCTACCACATGGGCGTGTGCCACTGTGCGATCCAACCAAATGTGAGCTGCCGGCACGACATGCCGCCCCCTTCAGCCCCAATGCAGTGTAGCCCAGAGGTGGTCCGCTATATCTGGTCTACCTGATCTGCCAGCCATGCATGCCCAAGGTCGGCAAGAGGCGGGCAGGGAATAACCGGCTGTAAGCCTCGCTACCTCGGTGTCCTTGGGTGTTGGCCCGCGGGGCGAAGGTCTCAAATAGGCAGCTCTGACAGATGTTGAGGTCATACCGGTATCTGATTACTTGTTAGCAGGTACCTTTGTCATTCCAAGAGCGGGAAGACCAGTTGACGTGCGGCCACGACATGCAGTTTTCCTTGCCAACATACTTCAAATGTTAGTCACGAGACCATGGACGGCTGCGACTAGAGCCAAAGAACAAGATCCTAGGGCCAACATGTTTTTGCAGAAAGCTTGATGCCCTCGCAAATCACACTAGAACCCGAATTACTCTGTTGGCTACTGGCAAAAGGGAAGTCGATGCCGGATTCATGTCACGGGTCAACCATTGGAGTTGTCTTCAGCCCGCGGTATCTGCTGGCATCAATGGGATCGAAACCAGGTGCCCCGAGCTTGGAACTTCTGTACAGAGTTTTGGAACATGTGGACTGGCCCGATGCCCCAGCCCTCATGATCCGCTTGTCCCGCCGATCGGGTCCCGTTGGAGCAAGGCTCGGGCTGGCTAGTCTCCGCCGTCCATGGAATGCAATACTTACCTACAGTATAGGAAAGTGCGGAGCGTGGCCTGCCTCGGCCACACGTAGATCATGTCATGGCAAGGGTCGTCGCATGCGATCAGCTCCACGCGTAGGGCTCTTTTCCTGGTGTTCTTTGTCTTCCCACGCCCTGCAGGCATGTCCCTGCAATGTCTGCGATGGAGCATCACACCAGCCCGACCAGACAGCGAAGGGCTGACAGCAGTGGGGCCTAGACGAATGAATACACGCGAGCGCGGCAAAAAAAAAAAAAAAGGTTCCGACCCTGCCTGCTCTCAACAGCCGCGCAGGATCCATGCCAGCGGGGACTGTCCGCTCTGCCGCTCCACCTCGACGTGTCCAAGACCACATGAGCACGCCCAACACACGGTTTGGCTGCGACCTGGCAGTTCGTAATAGGCCCATCATCAAGCTTGCGGATGCGCCGGCAGCAATAAAGCCAGGCATGACTGCGGCACAGCAGAGTCTGAGCAGGCTGGCGGACTCGACCTTCCGAGATGGGGGGCGGGGGGGGGAGGGGAGGGAAGCCCCTCCACTGCAGACCACAGTTCAAGAGCCTTGTAATGACCTGCATTAGCTCAGCCCCCGCCCAATGGGGTGCGATAACGAGGTGGAAACAAAATTGGCCTTGGACCCGGCCGGCGTCTACGTGACCACTCACAGCCGGCCTCTCGAACTCGTAGTGCCCGCCCGCCAAAAATTAGCATTGAAACTCAGGCCATCTGCCTTTCCTCCCCCACAGCGCCCAACTTCAAATGTTCCTTTCTTCGCGCTGGGCCCTTCAAGTCCTGGCTCTCGGGTCCCGTGCTATTGGCTCGAGGCACCTCGATGCTACCTCGGGGATGGGGGGGGGTCCACTCCAAGGACAACATGCCATTGGTTCGACTCACTGCCCGCGCGCAGAGACCTCTGACCATCGCGGGCTGCAGTCAGTTGAACATACTGTGGTATTGCCCTGCATTGTTACGCAGCATTGCGCGAACATGTATGTTGCCAACCTACATGAAGAACCGTACGACACTGAAGCTCCGCGGTGCATTGTGGCAACATCCATGGGCTGGCTGATCGGTCTTTTGCCGTCGCCCTGCTATATGATGGTCCGGCCCTACCTTCAGGTCTTGACTCTGACTGGTGGTGACCAGTGGCTTGCCCTTCCGCTCCATTCTGCTACCCCAGATCTCACATCTTGGCTCTTCCACGATCTTTGTACTCTATTCGTAGCACGATACCCTTACTACTGGTCCACTGTTTCGTAAAATGTTTGTCTCCTGCACATCGGAATAGTCAGTGTGCTCGCTCCTCTTTTGCCCTCAAGTGCTTCTATATATTACCCCCCCCCCCGACTGGCCCTTTGAGCCTCACTTATACCACCACTTTACAATGAGACGGGCCATCAGGACGACGTTAATCGCAGCATCCCCAATAATCAGAAGGATATCGGCGCTACAAGTGACCACGGGTTCGACGTGTGCTTCAGTCTGCCTCGATTCGGCACAGGATGTCGCGCCACTTGGTGCTTCCGATATCGTGTGTGACGACGCCGAGTATTTCTCATCCGAGGCAGGCGTCAAGTTCAAGAAGTGCGAGGAGTGCTTGCAAACCAGTGAAGCCGTCGATGGGCTCGACTCAGATAGCTCAAGGTTTCTCTGTAAGCCTTCCATCCCAAGACCAGTTCTGTTAATGTCAAACCTAACAAATTTACAAAAGACAACCTTCGGTTCGCCTCAGCAACTTGCCTCTTCGACTATCCGAAGCACAGAGACAACTCCACCGCCTATTGCGACCTAGAGACTGCATGCAAGCCGCTACAAACAGCAGTCGAAACAAGCCTGAATACAAAGTCAGGGAAGAGCGATTTCTCGTACTGTTCCGCAGACCATTCGGCATTCCAAGGGTCCAATGTCGACAATTGCGTGACCTGTCTTCAGTCCAGCCCGTCTTCATATGTGGCTAACTGTGAGCGGATTGACCACCCCGTTGCTGTTTCACCGGCTTTAGCTGATCGTGTGATATCTAGTCCTCGTTGCCCTTCAAGCCGGATGTCAGCAACAGCCTGCCCCTGGTGTGCTCCTCGTGCTCTCAGGAGAGATATTCTCAGAGCAACCGGTCAACATCACATCGGTAGGCAGTAACTCAACAGCAGTGACCAGAAGCGGCATGAGACAAGAACTCTCCGCCGCTGCCATCGCTGGTATTGCCATCGGCGCCACTGCCCTGTTCGCCATCGCCATCATTTTGTTCGTCATCTACTGGCGCAGGCAAAAGCGGTACGACAGAGAAGACAACAAGATAGCCGAACGCTCGGCTTTCTACAACAAGGAGCGAGGCAGTGGGAGCTACCTGGCGTCCATAACTTCTGCCAGCAGCAAAAGGCCTGCCCCCAGCTTCACCATAGACCATAAGGCGCCCCCGCCTAGCTACGCCCTGCCAGGAGCCCAAGGCCTCGAGATGGACGTCGTCAACAACGCAGAATACTACGACCGCTTGGAGGGCAAGATCCTAGGCCCGCCATTGGCCGCAACCGGAGTGAAGCCCCAGCACCACCGGCACAGGGGCAGCGTCGAGACCTTCGACAGCGCCAGTCACGTCGACACGGCCGCGCTGCCGACGCACCCGGCTTATATCCCGCGGGACCGGATGGCGGGCACCAGCTCTAGGCTGGGCGGCCGCGGTAGCCGCAACTCTACGCCGAGCATCCGGTCCGAGCCACGATTCACGAAGCCGGACCCGTACACGATCCAGGTGTACATGAATGGCGTCAACGACGCCAAGAACGCTGCGACGGCACCGCCGCCTTCACAGGACCCAGGTCCTAGGCCTGATGGAATCAACCGGGATGTCGGCATTAACAGGGAGGTGTCTGTGAGGAAAATCCAGATCGAACTGGCTGGGCCGCCGGAAGTCTCCATGTCGGTACCGAGGCCATCCATCTCGGAATCGATCTCCACCCTAAGGCAGGGCGGCGGTCGAGTGACTCCGGTCCCACCTCAGGGCGGCAGGACGACCCCCATTCCCCCATCCTCATCGGGTGGTGGGCACGGCGGAGGCGGTTCCCGCCAAGGCACACCGGCGCCAGCACATCCGTCCGTGTCATCATCGCTGTCATCATCATCACCGCCAGACGATGATGCCCTTGACGGTGCGCGCGTCGGCACTGGACCGCCCAAGATTCCCTCTCTCATCCTGCCGTCTATGCCGCGGATTCGAGGGCCGAACAAGAAGCTGCCGAAGCTGGTCACCACAGACGCGGAGGACATTACGGGCCCGCTGGCGTTCCCGGACAGTCGATTCTCGACACGGCCACCGCCATCAGGGCAAGGCCAAGGCCAGGTGCAGGGTCAGGACCGCATCATCGAGCAGCTGGTGGACCGTGTCGGGCGAGGGATGGAAGTGCCGATCGGAAGTGGGAAGAGTTACCTATACGGGTGAGACCAGCCTTGGATCTCTCACCTGTGCAGTTGTAGTGGGTTTCTTTGTTTCGTCTTTCTTACTGGAAGGTCTCTTTTGTGGAGGGCTCGGCAAGGCGTTCTGGTCTTCGTTGCATGGGATATTATGGCCAGGTATTCTTTGACAGAGTCCGTCTTTGGCCTAGGAGCTTAGGAGCTTGAGAGCATGGGAAAACCGGGCCATCCGCATCGTGTATTGCACAGTTGCGATGCAGCTCGGGCAGGAATTTCTGTTTCATAGGCAACCAACCACGTGGTAAAGCAGTCCACAGTCAAAGGCTTGATTGCCAGAAATACATCGATAATATTGAAAAAAATCCATTATGGGAATTACGACGCTAATGCTAAGTGTTTTGATCAACCAAGACGGTGACCGGAACCCCTCGTCTTCCAGGAGTCGGGGAGGGGGCCTCTTGCCTGCGCACCCGTGGAGGCCGCCGTCCTCGGGTCGTTGCGGATGGCTGTGCCATACTCACGCTGCATGAAGCGAGGAGTAGTGACCAGGCGCGAGAAGAAGGCCGGGGTGGGGATGAAGTTGGCGCCGCCGCCGAACTCAGGCCATAACCTGGTCAGGAAGTCGTGGAGATGAGCGGCGACGAGTCCAGTCAGTTGCAGTAGCATGATTTGAGGGCCTGCCATGAGCAGGCTGGCGCCCATCATGCAGAGCGGGACGAGCTGGGCTGGGACGGTGAAGAAGAAAAAGCCAGCCTTCTGGCCTCTCTGATCCTGTGTCGCAGTGTAGCACATGGCCAGGATCAAAGCCTGCAGGAAGTACACACCTCCGAGGAAGTACTGAGCGAGCACCTTTTGACATTATTAGCAAAGAACACCGCAGTTTGGTGAGCGGTGCAACACGACAGCGATTGATGACAGTGTTGGAGCAATGTAGGGCGCTCAAAACCACCCGAATCCACAGAGATCAAGACCCGAGTCATCCATAAAGACATCCCACCATGCCCACACCGCGAACCGGCCCTTAACTAGGTATTGCGAATGACGGACCGGCCGAAGTGCAGGGGTAATCTCCCTCCTTTCCAGGAACCGTGATAGCAGTAGAGGCACTTCACTATCCGGGCAGATATAAGAGGTGTGTATTTGGGGTTTGGGAAGTGAAGGAAACAACATAACAGGTTTGTTGCCGGGGGGAGGGGGGAGGGGTGGCGGCTTACAATGATGACGGCGCCGCAGAAGACCAGGTACCAGAGGAAGTCCTCCTTCCTGCCGAATTTGGGGTGCGTCGTCTCCAGCTGGCTCGCGTATTGGAAAACGAAATATGTGTCCATGACGATGCCCAGCTGCGGGCTTGAGAGCAGGAAGCTGGTGACGAGGCGCCAGACCTGGGGAGGAAGGCGGAAGAGCTCCAAGTAGTGGAAGTAGATCCAGGCGTAGGGCATGATGTGCATGTGGCAGGCAATCGATGTCACGAGAACGCCGGTCGCGAAGGTTCTGCGCGTGGATCGTGTCAACACCTATCGCGTGAGCCGAATGTCTGACGTCTGGGAGAATGCTTACCTCGCAATGGCCGGCGCGCGCCAGTAGGCATCCAAGATGTCGGCCATGGCTGCAATAGATGGGACGGACAGTCGCGATGCGACAAAAAAAGAGGGTACAAATTGGAACAGCAACGGGATGCAGAGGCCGCGACAAAATAAGAAAGGCTGCAAAACTATTTGCGCGGCCAAAGCTGACCCAGCGAGTGAGCTAGGTATCGCAGGAGATCATACAGACAAGCGGATTATGCGTAGTTGTTGTCGAGGGCCTTGTAGTCAGGTTCGCTTGTGTCGTGAGGTGAGGTGGCCTTTCAGGAGCTGCCAAGCGGATGGGTAGGGAAAAATTGCTGCAGAGCTCCGAGGCCCGTGGTGGGGCTGGCCGAGGAGCTTTGGGGGAGCTAAGCAACCAAGATCCCCACAGTGCCGAGACCGTGCACGCCCGACCCCAAGCAGGAGCCGACTCGGCAAAAACTTTGCCGCGCAGACTTGTGCGAGGAGACTGACGGGTTTGGCAAGACCTGGACAGAAACACTTGCCTGCCTTGACTCACCTGGAAAATCCAGAAGGATCTTGGAGAACGTCTGACGAGAACTCGCTAGCAGGAAAGCAGGCTCGGGAGATAATTGCAGAACGAAGCGTTGCTCTGCCGTCGACCCTCTGCCTTCATCTTATGAGGGCCACGTCCACACGTCTTTTCAGGTCCCAAGCGGTCCTGGGACGCTCCAGACGGATGCAGTGAGTGGCCTGCTCAGGTGTAGTCGCACAAGACGTGGCACAGCATCAAATTGCATCACATTTGCCTTCACTTGACCGAGGAAGAAAATGAGAGCCGAAGAAAGTATATTGTAGGAGAGTATCAGAAGAGGGAAGAAGTTGTTTGAGTGAGGAGGAAAGAAAAGACAGAATGCAACAGTCCCCGCCCCCAATTCACATATGCAAGATATAAAATTTTCTTAGGCTGCACGGGCCAATCGAGGACCCAGTCCAGTCCAATGTCCCAGTTCAAATGTTCAGAGCACTTGAGCGATTGCGGAGCTGGTGTTGCTCATGATTGGGGGAGGGGGGGAGGGACTCATTCGCGCCGAGACCCTGGGATATTTTTATACAATGGTCCATGAACAGCACATGAGCCATTGAGTCATCTTGTCAATTGCTTCAAGCATATATAAGCACGCAGTCTTCTGTACTGCAAGGGAAGAGAGGACTGAGGGCTCTTGGTGACCCCCCCCCCGTCCTATCTAGAAAACCAACACGCCCAGACTAATATCGTCCAGCAGTCCTCATGGAGCGCCCAGCCTGGATCGCCAGGCAGCTGGCCTCCAAGATCCAGTCACGGGCCTATGCGACACACGGGCTTGAAATCCCAGCAAAGAAGCTCAAGTACGTGCCAAAGTCGGGCACCTTCCCGCTGGGCTTCCGCGTGGCCGCCGTCAACGTCGGCGTCAAGCCCGCCAACACCACCAAGCCTGACCTGGCCCTGATCACTTCTGACCACCCTTGTGCTGCCGCCGCCGTCTTTACCAAGAACAAGTTCCAGGCTGCCCCCGTCACCTTCAGCCGCGACCTGCTCGCCCGCACCGGCAACCGCGTCCGCAGCGTCATCGTCAACTCGGGCTGCGCCAATGCTGTCACCGGCAAGGGTGGCCTCGAGGATGCTACGGCCATGTCCCGCCACACCGACCGTGTCACCGGCGCCTCAGACTCCACCATTGTCATGAGCACCGGTGTCATCGGCCAGAGGTATGCATCCTGCTGGCCAGGCGTGCACCCGCCACATGTCCGCTGACCTCGCGCAGGCTCCCCATCGACAAGATCACAGGAGGCATCCCCAAGTCCCACGCCGCCCTGGGGTCCACCTTTGACCACTGGCTGTCCACCGCCATCGCCATCTGCACCACCGACACCTTCCCAAAGCTCATCTCCCGCGAGTTCACCCTGCCCTCAGACCCTACCAGGACCTACCGCATCGCCGGCTTGACCAAGGGCGCCGGCATGATCCACCCCAACATGGCCACCCTGCTGGGCATCATCGCCACCGATGCCCCCGTCTCGCCCGCTTTGATCCCGTCTCTGCTTCGCTCCGCTGTCGACAGCTCCTTCAACTCTATCACCGTCGACGGCGACACCTCCACCAATGACACCGTCGCCCTGCTGGCTAATGGAGCCGCCGGCGGCCAAGAGGTCGCCGACGAGCAAGGCGCAGACTACGCCTCCCTCGCCGCCGCGGTCCGCTCCCTGGCCACCGACCTCGCCCAGCTCGTCGTCCGCGACGGCGAGGGCGCCACCAAGTTCGTTACCGTGCAGGTCACCGAGTCCAGCTCTGAGGCCGCCGCCCGTAAGGTCGCCAGCACCATCGCCCGCTCGCCCCTGGTCAAGACGGCCCTGTACGGCCGCGATGCCAACTGGGGCCGCATCCTGTGCGCCACCGGCTACTCGCTGCTGTCTGATCCTGGCTCCTCCGCCTCGACCACCGCCGCCGCGGACGACGTCGCCAACGCGGTTGTGGTACCCAAGAAGACGAACGTTTCTTTCGTGCCTACCGATGGGTCCGCCGAGCTCAAGCTGCTCGTCAACGGTGAGCCCGAGGCTGTCGATGAGGCCCGCGCCTCTGAGATCCTGCAGGCTGAGGACCTGCACATCCTCGTCAGGCTGGGCACTGGGGATAAGGAGGCAAAATACTGGACTTGCGACTACAGCCACGAGTATATGTGAGTATCTATTGGATTGTTTGCTTTTTTTTGCATATCATTGTGATGCATGATGCTTGTTCAGTCGCTGATAACCATTTTTCATAGCACGATCAATGGTGATTACCGTACGTAGGGACTCACCCAGTCATACCGGGTACAACTAAAAGCGATGTGCTATTTTGAATTGAAGATACTATAGATGACGAGAGCAATTTTCAATAGCTAGTGTTAACCGGAGCCTGGGTGTTTCCCCCCCCCCCAGCTACAGGACAGTAAAGAACAAAATGTTCCAAAGTAAAACGTTGGTATAACTGGTACAGCAGGTATGGCCCAATATCTCCTGGATTATTTGCAGCCTCGCTGCCCTGATGACTTCTTCAAGTCAGATAACTCTACCTACTTGTGATTTCAACAATTCTAAGCAGCCATTTCAAGCCTTCCTGCCGAACTTCGCGAGGACCGTCTCATTAGCTAGTCACCCTGGTTCACCTATGCCGCTATTGTACAAGGGGTGAATCCTGCTAAGAGCCGATCCACAATTTCATGCACTCCTGCAGCGCAGGTCTACCAACCTATCTTAGGTGCCACTCAGCTTACCACATCGCTCGGCGACGGTTGGTCGTGCCATACTTCATCAAATTATGCTGGTTGCGACCGCGTGTTTCCCTTCTTCTTCCTTTTTTACCTTCCGGAGACCTGCTTAAGCCACAGGTTCAGCCTAAGGAGGATTGCTTGGGTCTTCCGGGAGCCAATTCTTTCATGGGTTGATCAGTTCCTCGTCGATATCAAGTTGAGCTTCTCTTTCACGCCAATCCTAGACCAATACCTCACACAGGACTTGATTTTCAAGCGCGTCACTGTCAGCCACTTGTCTTCATTTTTCAGACAGCATCATGGGTATCCTCACGACCTCAGCAGTGGTCATTCCACTTCTCATTCTGGCTTTCACACTCCATTCCCTAGTATGCTTGCTCCGCAACTACCTAGTCGCTCGGAAGCTTGGTGTACCGGTACGGATCATCCCCGTGGACCACATTAATCCACTATGGTATCTTTTCAACCAGCAGGTCGCGGCTCTGCTCCGAAAGCTTCCCTTCGGCTTGGGCGATAACAATATCACCAAATACAACTACCTGGGCTTCGAGATCCCACTGAGGTGGAAGAGTCACCAAGAGATGGGCGATGCCTTTGTGCTATGCTCGCCAGCTAGAAACTGGCTCTACCTGGGAAACCCGGACATCATCACGGCTATGTTGAAAAGAAACAATGACTTTCCACATGACTCTGAACTTACTGCGATGCTTGATGTCTTCGGGCCCAACATTTCTACGGCAAGTGACGAGGCAGTTGCTGAGAACTTCAGACTCCCAGTACTAACCAGCTTGCCACAGGCTCAGGGCGCAGACTGGAAAAAGATGCGCAAGCTCATAGCGTCCTGCTTCGTCGACCAAAATTTCGAGATTGTCTGGCAGGAGAGCATCGCTCAGGCAGTTGATATGGGTCGCTATTGGGGCTCACGCCAATCCGTTGAGACGGTGGCCCACGATACACGCACACTTTCTCTGAACGTGATGTCTATGGCGGGATTTGGCAAGTCTTTCCCATTCAAAGGTCACCATGAGGCCCAGATTGCACTCAAAGGTACCTCCTTAAGCTACAAGGAGGCGCTCCAGACCATTCTCGAGAACAGCATTGTGATTATGGTCCTGGGCACCAAGTTCCTCGCCAAGCCTTGGCTCCCTCGCTACTTCAAGGATCTTCACAACGCTTGTTTTTCATTTCAGGGGTACATGACGGAGCTTCTCGAGGCTGGAAAAATGAAGTCGTCCCAGACTATGGTGTCTGACCGGAATCTCATGGATTCATTGGTACGCACCTCTCACGGAGACTCAAGTACTAGCCTGACAGAGCGGGAGATCTATGGAAACAGTACGTGGTATGCATCCCCTCTGACAGACCCATAGCTTGTGGGTTGACCACGAAAAGTATCTCCAAATTCCCTTACTAACTTTGGAGTTTGCAGTGTTTGTGTTCAATTTTGCTGGTCACGACACCACTGCACACACCTTCGTTTGGGTGATGTACTTTCTCGCAGGCAATCCAGAGGTACAAGACTGGCTCTACGAAGAGATTCTGCATGTCATGGGAGACCGTCCACAATCAGACTGGAACTATAAAGAAGACCTCCCCCGCCTGAAGCGATGTATGTCGGTGCTCTTTGAGTCGCTACGCCTATACACGCCCGTTGGACTGGCAAAGTGGACAGGTGAGAACTCAACAACGCTTCAGGTAGGCGAGAAGACTCTGGTGATTCCTCCCAGGACAATGGTTGTTCCTAGTAACGCATCTACTCAAACTGATCCTGCATATTGGGGCTCTGACTCACTCACTTGGCGACCATCTCGATGGATCAAGCCAGGCGTCTCAGGCTCTGAAGATATCGACGGCGAGGAACTGATAACCCCCGTGCGTGGGACGTTCCTCAGTTGGTCTGACGGGGCGCGTGACTGCCTTGGCAAGAAGCTCTCTCAGGTGGAGGCTGTTGCTACCATTGCAGCGCTGTTTAAGGACTGGCGAGTGGATCCTGTCACGAAGCAAGGGGAGGATCTCGGCGAGGCACGGGAGCGAGTGCTGCGTTTCATTGAGGAGGATACTGGTATAGTCCTGCTTCTACAAATGCTCCACCCTGAACGCTGCCCTCTTGTCTGGAAAAGGAGGTGACCGGAGCAGACCATGTATGTAATCATGGATGAGCATGATAAGGTATCAAATCACCCAACCCACACATATATATTTATTCATGTCCTCGGGAGAAGTGGAAGCGGGCAGATCATATTTCTTCATGATTGTGGACATACTGCTCGGGTATCTACGCCTGGAAAACATCACGCCAACCAACATAGAGAGAACAAAAAGAACCGGCCTTAAAAAAAAAAAGAAAAAAAAGGAAATGCTCGCAATGCCTAATGCTCGTTTGACTTGATTTGACTTGGCTGTGCAGCTTTTTATGCGATGGGATGCGCAATGCAGTTTGTGAGCCTGTGTCTGCTTTGAGCTTGCCTATCCCCAGGTCGATGACCACATTTTCCCCTTTCCGTCCCACACTCCGTGACCGAAAGAACGCCTGGCTGGATGCAAGAAAAGGGACTGATTCCGTGCCCCTGGTCTGTATAAAATCGAAGGAAAAGGGCTGCCCTGGTACGCCGCCCCGGTATTCCTTAGCTTCCCTACTCGGTCATACCGAATTGTCAAGTACAATCATGTCTTGCTGTTCCTCCTGTTGTTTCTCCACGGGTGCCTTCCTCTTCCCAAGAACCTGGCCCGTCCCGCCTTTTGTCTCGCTGCCCGTCCGCTTGTGTTCATAACCCATGTCTACAGGGTCCTTCTCAGCTGTCCACCCCTCGCCTTGACCATTTTGTATGATCACTCCAGCTCAGGGGCACAGACACCATCCCATAGATTCATCCTCATTTTCGGGTTCAATCCCGTCGTATGTGAGTCTGTCCACCTTTGCTCGTATGCTAAGCGCCAAAGGCTTGTTGGCCCTGAGACATCTGCTTATTCTGCTCACGATACCACCCTGTTTCGTTGTCCAACTCGGCAGCAACCCTTTTCAGCTCCCGCAGGCTCTCCTCGGCATCTTGTTGCAGGGTGCTAACCGCGCTGCCTGTCTGAGATACAGTGTCGATGTCTGTGTGCCGTGAAGCGAGTAATGATGTCGAAGATATGCCAGCGGGAAGTGATTGTCTTGCTATCGATGGCTTCGGCTTCAGGAAACTATGCCGTGGGGGCGATCCTGCCGATGATTGCGGGACGCTGAAGGTGCTCCGCCGAGAACCAGTCAGCCCCAAACTTGCACGGTAAGCACCATCCTGCTCAAGAACGCGGTCGTCTAGGTCACCAGCGTCTGAGTCTCCGGAATACTGGGAGCCGCCTTCTTGTGTGTTCCTCATGACTGGACGAGGAGTCTTGTCAGACAAGACATGCCCAGTCGGCGTGGCGAACAGTCCCCGACTTCGAAGTAGCCAGTATGGTGACTTGATGCCGCTGCCTGGCCCATTCTTTGGTCGCTCGGGCTCAGCTGATGAGCGAGGTGACGAAGACTGATACCGGGAGAAATTGGTAACCTTCTCACCGGAGGGAACCGATCGTGCCATTCGCGAAGAGCCGCTGCTTCTGAAGCTGATAAGGTCGTCCTCCCGGTGCTTGCCACTCATCAAGTCGTGAAGATACTGAGCCTTCTTGCTGAGTTTGGGTTTTGGTGGAGGCTTGGTCACGGCAGCGCCGCGGACAGACCGAAGAGGGTCTTTAGGCCTGGCTGGAGGGCCCATGCTTTGTTGGCTGGTATTCGGATGTATGGTTACGCCCACCAGTGCGTCGTAAAGGGAATCGTCGTCCCGGACGCAATTTGCGGCCAAATCTCCCTGATTCTCCATGCCCGAAAAGATACCGGTAGCAAGCAAGGCGTCTGCGTTGCTCGAGGTGATACTAGCTCTTCTCGAGGTATCAAGTGACATGCTTTCTCGCCTGGCCCTCTTCAAAGCTCGATCCTTCTCCAGTTCGTCTAGCCAAGACGACGGGCCGGTAAGTCGTTTGGTACGAGAAAGCTGGTCCTTCTCTGCCTTGGCCTTCGCTGCCTTTGCTTCAGCCAGTTTGGTTTCTCTGTACTGCTTCATTACAGCCCTGTTGTGGCGTCCAACACGCTTCAGAGCTAATTTCCTGGCAATGTCCCGCCAGCGATAAAAGAACCGGACCCTCAAACTGTATTTCCTGAACTTTCGAGCTTGTGCCCAGGACCTATTCTCTTCTTCCATCCGTTTGCGATCTTCTTCCTCCCGTTGGTGCTGGTGAAAAACCTCACGAACCAGGTGCGTGACGAGAGCCTCTTGAAATTCCTCCATCAAACCATGGTCTCCAAGTACCACCCACTTAGCGAAGTCCCCCATGAGGTCCTTGGACGGGGCAGGTTGTGGAGGTGGTAGAGGATTGTCCGTGGTCGGGGTTGAGTTGAACATTTGGGGGGGCATCGCGAATAACGATGATCTTGGTGGTTGTGAGACTTCACTAGATGGTTCTGCAGGTGTCTGAGCCGGACCCATATCAAAGAGTGACTTGGTTGGCGGCGCAGCAACTTTATCGCCAGCGATTGTAGGCTTTACGCCTGATGGCTTTGTCTCAGATGATCCAGGAACCGGCGCTTGCTTTTCGGCTTTGGTGGCCTGATTTCCATCCGAAGTAAATGACGAAAAGATGCCGTGCGACATGCTGGCATTGATGCTAGCATCAGGAGTAAAAGACTGTTGGTTGTTTTCTGCTGGATTATTCAAGAGGTTGAACATAGAGCCCGAACTGCCATCAGTGGTGGAGGTACCAGCCGTAGTGTCAGGAGTGGTCGTCGACCAGGAAAATTTGGGCATTTCTGTTGCGGGCTTTGCGGCAGACTCGGACGACGGAGGCTTGCCGAGAGCGTTGTGGGTGGGTGCATTGGATGTCCAAGGAAAGGTCGGAGCTTTGACATTTGAGGCCGGATTACCTGTTGAGGGGGTATCGCTGGTTTTGAAACCCTGAAAGAACGAATTGCTGGGTGTCTGGGAGAACGGGTTTGCCGGAGACGAGTCGAGGACTGATTTTTTCAGATCTGAGCTCGCAAAGCCATTTGTTGTCGGCAGTCTTTGGAATGGCGACAGCGTGTTGAGAGGAGGCTGTGGAGATGATGAAGGCGTGTCATCGTCGGAGAAGTTTACTTCCAGGTTGTTCGACTTTGGCTCGCTCCTCGTGCCGAATACTGAGGACTCTGTAGGTTGCGAAACGAACATGCTGTCAGGGCTGTGAGTTTCCTCAGCGGGTGCAGTGGCTTCCTCGAAGACGGTGGTGTGGATGACTTCTGGCAGCGTCCGGCCACCACGCTTGCGCTCAACCATCGCCCCGGAGAATGACTGGCGGATGGTTTTCCCCGGAATGCTCCTTCTGCGCTCCACCACAAGGTAAGGTTCATCTGCACCGTCGGATGAGAACTCCATCTCCAATTCCTCCAAGAAAGCCACACATTGCTCCTCGGTGTCGAATCGAAGCATGCTGTTAAGCACCTTTGCTGTGAGGTCCTTGGGACCATCTCTCACTCTCCCATATGCCTTGTGGATGGCCTTTAGCAATTGGCGACGAATTTGGGTGAAATGTATTTCCGCAAAACAGGCCATGGTGTATGATACCTTGCGGTCCTCGACAATGGAGAAATATGTAGTGAATGACGCGGAACCCGTCGTAAGCGCAACCTGAGGCCTTAGCGGCCCACGTCCATTCCAAATGTTCTGCATTGCCTCGATCAGCGTGACGACAGTCTGGATCTCAGATGAGCTGAACCAGAACTTGTCGTCCCAGTCCTGCATCTGCTGCATCACAAACGGGTCGTGAGCATTAAAGAGGAGGTAGTACGCTCGAAACTCAGCCTCGTTCTCCATGCGCACACCTTCCATGTCCTTGCACTCGTCATACACCTGCATCAAGGAGAGCAGCGTTTTGCCCAGCTGCTCACGCTCTTGCTGCTCGGAGAAGTCTTCGGCTGCAAAGTTCTCTTGTGACAACAA
The DNA here is from genome assembly GCA_001702395.2 of Diaporthe helianthi. Lineage (NCBI taxonomy): Eukaryota > Fungi > Ascomycota > Sordariomycetes > Diaporthales > Diaporthaceae > Diaporthe > Diaporthe helianthi. The sequence goes on along the minus strand of MAVT02000100.1, from coordinate 35,374 downwards.
GTGAAGGGCCACGGCGTGGAACCTGGCGATGTTTTCCAAGCAGTATATCTGGTCCGTCCGTTCATCGGCCGACATTGCGTTTTGAAAAATGAAATCTTTCCGTATCGCCCTGGTCCGATCCCATAGGAAGTTATGTTGGGAGGGAAGGTTCTCATCGGACCTCAAGAAGTCGTCAATGAGGTAGTCGACAGTTCGTCTCAAGGCGGCCGGCGAACGCACTTCAGTTGGCAAAGGTGAGTCGGTGCCAGCTGCTGACCGCTTGAATGACTTGATCATTCGATCGGGATTCGGCCACATTTCTAGACCATCAGGACTCGTGGTCTTCTCGGCCGCTTTTACATCGTACTCGACTATTCGCGACACCTTCTCGCCTTCGGGACACATATCCTGACAAATACCCCTGAAATCGATGGCATCACTGAGCTTTTTTCGCACTTCGGGGTCGTCGATCAGTCCGGCCTTTATTAGTGATGAGCGGACACGCCCTTCAAATTTCTTGTACTTCTCGCGGTAATCCTCCATAGCTTGCCTGTTGGCTGGGTTTCCTGGTTGCCGGGGCCATGCTGGCGGGTTGAGGTTGTCTTTGCGCAATTGGTCGCGGATCTCTTTCTCGTACGCGGATGGAGATTTCCGGACGCCTTTGACGTCGAAGCTATTCGCGCGTGCTGTCTTGGGGCGGAGGCCGCTTGCCTCCCTCTCCTTCAAGTAGTCGGCGAATCCGTTACGGTTCTTTCTCGTGTCTTTAACGCCGAAACCAATGGGATCGTTTCTTGAAGAGCCTGGTCCAACAGCCGTCTGTGGTTTCTGAAAAGAGTTGGTCGAGTCAAAAGCGAGCCGCTTCATTGCACCGGTATCCCCGAACCCATTTTTCCTCTTCTGACTGATTGCTGCAGCGCCGGCGAAGGGAGCTGGCCCTTGGTGCGAACTTTCGGTTGGCTTCGCAAATAAGTTTGACGAGCCATTCGTGGTGCTGGAAGGGGCGCCAAAACTGTTGGCCGATGTGGCTGAAGCAAAGGGGTTGGATGGTGCTCCAAATCCAGAGGCTGGCGTCGATGCAGGAGCAGCGTTGGCGAAGGGATTCGAGGGGGCACCCGCCGTCGTCTGTGTCGCAAAAGGGTTTGGTACTGTGTTCGCCGTCGCGAACGGATTGCTGTTTACGTCGCCATTGCTCGCGACATTCGGACCGCCAAAGACTCCACCGCCACCAAAGTTGCTCCCGGCGGCCGGATTAGTCGCATTGTTCGGGAACGAGAAGGCTTGCGGTTGTTGTGATTGCTGAAAGGCATTATTTGTCGCTGGCGCCGGCGCGCCGAAGACAGATGTCTGTTGTGGCTGGCCAAAGTTGGAGGACGAATTGAACGGAGCTCCAAATGGCGAGACTGATCGGTTGGTCGCGTCGGTCGAAAGCGCCTGCGCTCCGAATGCAGGCGCTTGACCGAAGCCTGCCATTACTGCTTGAGTCTGAACGCCAGCTCCAGTACGTGGCCGACCTTTTTTGCGACGCGGAGGGGTCGGGCTGCGAGTTGGAGGGTGAGGAAGTGAGGCGTTGGACGAGTTGCCATCGCGGCCCCGATTGCTGTTGGTAGCTGGTGTCCCAAGCCCGCCGGCCAATTGTTCCCGTTTCGGCTTAGCCCGCTTCTTACGGCGGACCTCTCTCAAGATCTCATTCAGCGTACCATCGGACGAATCTCTATTGTCCTCCATCGTATTCTCTTCCTGCAGGTCGAGCAGTCCATGTGTACAGCTTATTGTCGGTCATGATCAATAGAAGATCGCTCCTGGATCGTCTATTGTGATCGAAACAGGGCTTAACCACGAGCCGCACGACCTACGCCGAGTTTCGGCCATTATTCCGCTCCCTTTATTCAAACTGATTCAGAAGGCTGTTCGGTTTCGTTAGAAAGCCGGGAACAGTCCATCAGTACCACGTTTCACAGGCAGCTCATTCAGCCCACTTTTAGACATGTATAATCACAAACTTTCATCGGTGCGTTTCTAATTCAGCGGTACGACGAAGATTGAGCAGAGGCCTCACGCTCTGTGATGTATATCATCTTGCTTTTACGGGCGAGTTATGTGTCTACGCCCAGCCTGGTATTGGTATCCGAAGTTCGGGGGGAAATGACGATTGGGCGAACAAAACGTGCACAACCATGTGAAGGAAGAGCAGAGGTTTGGAACGCTCGTGAGGAAGACCATGAAAACTTGGGTATCTTGAGGCGGTGGCCAACCATTGTAAAGCAATGCTATCGTTCAATCATGAGGTGCTGCTAGACGTTCTTGGCGTGCCTACGCGTTTCGACCTCGGATTCGCGCTGGTCCCAACCCCCTCCTGATCTCTTCCAGCTGCTGGAGCCCACTCTGGTCCTTTCCTCGCTTGATGCGCCTCTTTCCTTGCATACTGTGGCTCCCCAAGAACTCGTCCAGAATACCGTCAAAGTCTTGTCTCATCGGGCCCTGTACGCTTGACATGGATGACATGCCAGACACAATCGAACCCTCGTCCTCCACGTCGTTGTAACGCTCCTCCATCTTCTCGAATCGTGCGTCCAGGATATCCAGCTGCTCCGTTCGCACCAGCGACGACGAGGTCATGGAGTAGGCTGAAGGATTTGTGAGAGCCCCCTTCCTCTTCTTCTTTCGTCCACCCATCGTTGTCGTTGTCCATATGGAAGACAGGCCATCTGCCGGCTTTGGCCCCGAAGGCTTCTTTTCTACCTTTTGGTCCTTCTTGAATTGCTTGAAATCCTCCAGCCAGTCTTCTGACGGGCCCTGTGCCGGCTGCTCCGCCGTATTCACAAGAGTTGGTACCTCGTCGTCTGCGTACTCTTTCGTCGGCTTCGCAGTGCCGTCTGACTCCCAGCCCTCATCGTCCTGATACTCATCGTATGTCTCGTCAAATTCGTGGTCATTCAGCTCCTTGGCGTCTTTCGACAGGGCCTGGAAGATGTCTTCATCGTCATCTACATAAGCGTCGTCCTCCAAAGCTTCTAGAACCTCCCGGAGACGAGGATCCATGTCGGGCTGGAAGCCTGCAATAGAATCTGGCACATTTTGCTGGGACTGGTAGTTCAGCCTTTGCAAATCCTTGGACGGGAGGAGATCCTCATCGAAGAGATCTCCGGACTTTTGTTCCAGGTCCATCTGTTTCAGAGCAACCTCGAGAGACTGCTTGTGCTTTCCCTTTCCCTTGTTCCTTGGTGCCTCTGCTTCCACAAACACAGCCTCTCCGCCACCAGTTCCGATCTCGCGAAGGTGCTGCATGTAGTCGTACTCGGTGTCGTCGAAGTAAACGCCAAAGTTTGCGGCCTCTCCTTCGTTGTCGCGTATACTCTCGGCATCTGACCCCAGTTCCGACGCGAGATCGTTCAGTTTCTTGACCTTGGAGCTGCCCGGGGTCGGGTTCAACACCATCGATGGTGCTGTATCATCGTTGATTCGCGGGTCGTTCTGGGGCCGGTGCACCAGCGTGAAGTGCTGGGTGGCGCCCTCCTTCTTGGCCTTTTGCCAGTTAGAGGGAGGCATTTTGCTGTGGTTGATGGGGGGGTTTAAAGGCTAGATCGTGAAAATGGATCTACAGGTTTTAATGCAGTAGCGGTGTGTTGTTGGTGAAAGTGAGAGGTGGTTAAAGACGGGTTGGAGTTGCCGTCAGAATAGTCCCCTGGGAAAAAAAACAGTGAAATTCTGCCGTCGCAATCCAAAAATTCCAGTCCCCAGGGCGCGCTATCTTATCGCCCGCGGGGCACTTGTTGCTGCTTGCTACAGTGCTTCGAAAAGTCTTTGCCCCGCGACAGACTCCAATTTCTAAGCAGTGATTTCGTCACTTTTTACCCGAAGCGACTGCGCTGCATTTTTCTACCTGTTTTCTCAGTTACCACCCCAACCTCGTCCTAATACCTCTAAAAGAGAGACAAACATCACCTTTTGGCAAGGCGCCTACACAGACCCAACCAGATTTACATCCCGAAAACAATCGTTTGGGAACCGAATCAAGATGGGACAACCAAAGAGCCAGAAAAGCGTCGGCTTGGGCAATGCCCTCATGCACGACCGCTTCGGCAAGGGAAAGGGCAAAGATCGGAGGAAGGGCACTGGAGTCACTCGCATCAACCACGCGACCGGCGAGGAGTACATTACAAATGAGCGTGAAGAGGCGAGCTGGGTGAAGATGAGATCAGTCACGGAGCAAGGCGCCCTGGACGAGTTCTTGGCGACGGCGGAGTTGGCAGGCACCGACTTCACGGCCGAGAAGATGAACAATGTCAAGATCATCCACACCGACCAGAAAAACCCATACCTGCTCTCATCAGCAGAGGAGCGCATCACATCCAAGAAACACAAGGAGAACAAGGACAAGTTGACAGTACCGAGACGGCCGCAATGGGATGCGTCCACCACGCCTGAGGAGTTGGATGCCTTGGAGCGGGGCAACTTTCTTGACTGGAGGCGAGGTCTTGCGGAGCTGCAGGAGAACAACGATCTCTTGATGACCCCATTCGAACGAAACTTGGAGGTCTGGCGCCAGCTCTGGCGTGTCATTGAGAGGTCGGACTTGGTCGTCCAAATCGTCGATGCCCGAAATCCTCTGATGTTCCGATCCGAAGATCTGGACAGATATGTGAAGGAGGTGGATCGGCGCAAGGAAAACCTGCTCCTCATTAACAAGGCCGACATGATGACGTATAAGCAGCGGAAAGCTTGGGCAAACTACCTGAAGGGCGCAAAGATTGCCTACAGGTTCTTCTCCGCGCAGCTGGCAAAGGAGTACAACGAGGCGCAGGAAGAACAAGATTCTGATGAAGAATCCGACGAAGAGACCCAACCGAGCAGTTCCAAGGTGGCGGACGAGGTATCACAGCAGAATGAGGGAGAGGAAGAAGGCAAGGCGGCAGGCGACAACCCCAATCTCCCCTTGACCGAGGATGCTATTGTGCCCGAACAAGATGACGAAGACACGAGAATATTGACCGTGGATGAGCTGGAAGGCATTTTCCTGCAGCACGCTCCTACGAACCCGGAGAGAACCCAGAAGCTGACAATCGGCCTGGTGGGATATCCCAACGTCGGAAAGTCGTCCACGATCAACGCTCTCATTGGAGCCAAAAAGGTGTCCGTATCGGCCACACCCGGTAAAACCAAGCATTTTCAGACGATTCACCTGAGTGAAAATGTCGTTCTTTGCGATTGCCCCGGTCTTGTGTTCGCCAACTTTGCCAGCACGAAGGCGGAACTGGTCTGCAACGGTGTGTTGCCCATTGACCAGCTACGCGAGTACACCGGCCCTGTTGCCCTGGTGGCCAAGAGGATACCAAAGAGCTTTCTGGAGGCGCTGTACGGCATCACGATCAACATGAGGCCTCTGGAGGAGGGTGGTACTGGAACAGTCACGGCGTCAGAATTGCTGAGAGCATATGCCCGTGCGAGGGGCTTCGCCACAACAGGACAAGGAAATCCCGATGAATCTCGAGCGGCGAGATACATACTGAAGGATTACGTCAACGGGAAGCTTCTCTATGTCGAGCCTCCTCCAGAAGAGCTTGATGCGAGAGACTTCAACAGCGAGCTGTACGATCCGTCGCACCTGACCGGAAAGAGACGGCTTGCTCTTGCAAGGGCCATGGAGTCGATGTCGGTCGCTGAAGACGACGGGGTCTCTATAGATCCGGACATGGTGATGGACATGCCGGCCGGCCCCAAGTCCAAGAAGCTGGACAAGACATTCTTCGGCGCCGGGAGCGGCGACGCTGGACACATCAACAAGCCGTTCAACTTCAAATACTCTGAGCAGGGGCAGGCGGAAGGAAGGCAGCTGAGCGGCAGGAAGGCCAGGACGATGGCTGCGCTGGAGAAGGGGCTGGACCCTAGAGACGCGCAGCTGAGCATGAACAGCAAGAAGCACTTCAAGGGTGGACAGAAGACGAGGACGAAGAAGAAGCCAAGCACTGCGGATGATGACTAGCTCACTTCGAGTGATCCAACCCAAAACCAGAGGCATGGTTCACCTTGTTGAGCCTCGGATGAGATTCGAGGGTAGGGTAGTATGACTGACACTCGCTGGCTAGGTGTGGCTGGAATCTGACCAAAGTCTCTCTCCAGCTTGTCACTGAAAAATCGGGGTATGAGTACCATTTCACCACACAACATGCTTTGCCCCTGTTTAGAATCTCCAAGGCTCTATAACCGTTGTTTCGAACACCGCGCTTTGCTAAGCCATCAAGACCCTACTTTACATCTCCATTTGTCCCGTGGCAATCCCCTCGAATTAATGACTCGTTCATCCTTTTCCCCGTCCTTAAAATGCGCATGATCAATTGTTGCTTGTATGCCGTATGCATGCTGAAGAAATATGGTATCGCTGATAGAAGGAAGTCGTGCAATTGTTGTTCTCATCTCCTCTGTCCCATGAGCCAGAGCCAGAGGCTGAGACCGGGTTTCATTTCGCAGCATCCTCCTCCTTGACCTTGGGCGCCGTCACCAGGACGACGGTATCAGGAGTTCCCCCTCTAATGGACCGCTCCTCCTCCAGCTCGTCCTCTGGCTTCAATGCTAGGGGTGACCCCGGGTTCCGCTCGTTGTCTACCGCGGCGATCGAAGGAGATGCCATCTCGGGTTCCTTGCCCTTGTGGCTGGATGGCGACTGTGACGCAACCTGCGTCCGGGAACTGTCGCCCTGTTCGAGAATCGGCCGTGGCGGTGGCAGCAGACCGCCGTGGTCCCCAGCTGCCTCATCCGGAGACGTCACTCCCTCCATGGGGACGGTGTTGTCTGCATCCATCGGCGAGGCACGGCGGAAACGACTGTCAACCTTCAGCAATTCAGCTGAAAGGCCCCTCAGGCCAGTCAGGATGACGTGCGGCCTCTCCCAGGCCAGCAGGCCCGGCAACCCGCGTGTCCGCTGCGAGAACAGGACGCTGTAGTGCGCGTTGGCCCACGCGGGGCACACGTAGCTCGTGCCTGCATCGGCTTTGGTGGGCGCCTCGACCTGGACCGTCGTTTCGCCTGCTCCCAAGTCCGCGGTGGCGTCCGATCGACCGCCCTCGCCTCCCATTTCCGTCTCCGTCTCCGGCTCCGTCTCCCCGAGGAAAACTGTGATTCCGATTCTTGGTCTTGCCGCTGGTTTCTTGGATGCCTCTTTTCTGTCGTCACTGTTGTCATGTGTGGCGCAATGCGCCCAGAAGCGCATTGCGTACTCTGGCCCTGGCAGCCACGCTAGGTTGGTGAAGGTGATGATCTGTTGTGGTGTGAATGGCAGTCGTGGTGCGAGAAGGCGCAGGCCCTTGAGTGCGAAGACAAGGAGCCCCGTGGGTGAGTCGCACATTGCGTAACTGCGGCCATGTCAGTAATTGTCGATGTTGGACGGGGACAGCTACTTACGCAAGGGTGTTTGGCTCCTTAAGCCCTACATTGTTCAAGCCGAACTCGGACGGCGTGAGCGCCTTCTTCTTTTGCGCCAGAGCAACGGCTGCCTGCTTGTGCGCGGAAAGATCCTCCTTGCTGTACCCCAGGATCGGCGCGTTGAGCACATTGGCGATAGTCCACTTGGCCCACTCCAGCGGGGCCTCGGACAGCTTCGGCGAGCACAGCGGCGGGGAGATGAGGTGTGCGCCGAGGCATGAGCTGGGATAGCCGGACGACAGGCCCTCGATGAGCTTCCAGTCTATCCTCGCGGGCGAGGATTGCGCGGCGCCCGAGTTGCTGACCAGGTAGTGCTCGTATCCGAGGCGCAGCATCAAAGTGTTGAGCACCTCCAACGTGGCCGAGATCACGGGCGTGTTGTTCGGGAAGGGATCGCTGAAGCCGATCCCCGGCAGGGCCGGTATGACCAGGTGGAACGGCTGGTCCAGGGACGCATCGTCGGGTTCGGTGAAGGGCTTCACCAGGTGCACGAGTGCGAGATTAGAGAATGGGAAGGGCGGTAGCAACAGGAGCGGCAAAGCATGGCTATGAGGCGAGGGAACATGGATGAAGTGGAGTCGAATGGGCGTCTCTGACGATGGGATCGATATTGACGTGCGGAACTGAGGCGTCTTGTTCAGGCTCTCCTCCTGCTCTCGCCACGAGTACTTCTCGAGCCTGTTATAATGTCAGCCCGGTTCTCGGGTACGAGACTATTCCACCACGACGGCTCGTCCTATACGCCACACCCCAGGAAACTCGGCTGCCGACGAACAGCCTGACAGCGTGACTTACCAAAAGTCAATGAGCGGCTCCACCTGAGATTTCGGCTCCCACCAGTCCTCGGACGGAGGCTGTGTGCTCTCGTGGGGGAGACGAGTCAGCTCCAGCTTCTGCTTGGTCAGGTCGAGATACCTGCTCGAGACCTGTAGGCGGCGTTAGCAGTCTGGCATGACCAGGATAAGAGGATGGGAGGCAAAAGAGGCAAACTCACATGGATTTTGTACGGCTTGACCTCGTCGCCGGGCGCCACCTGCGGGGCCTCTTCAGTTTCTACCATGATGCCCTACCACAATGCTACACCCATTATCCACTCTGGCGAGCAGATCTTGGCACAAGGATCAAGGATTAGAAAACAAGATGCAGTTCCCCAGAGCGAGTGTAAGATTCTGTGAGTTGCAGAAGAAGAAAAATGCATGTGCTATGCTGCGACGCGAAACCGGGGTTGAAAATGGCAAAAATAATTTGAAGACAGCTATAACAAGAAGGAGATAATGGGATAATAAACACGCGCGCTGTCTCGTTCCCCTTCCTACCCTTTCGACGACCCGGTCAAAAACGGGAAAGCGCCTACCAGACTATCAAATTCAAGGGTATCATCCCGGCGACGTGGCTTGACAGATCCCAACCGCAGATGTGGCGTTAATCACATCACATACAAAAGGTAGCATACCGCCCTAGAGCGGTTCTGACGTGGCTGTGCTGCATACCCGCTAACAGGACTTCGGAAATGATCGACCCCTTTCTAGTGCTTCCAGCCTCGAGGGTGCCCCCATCCTTCCCGCGATGCCGTGGCCAGGACGCCGGTGTGCTACAAGCGCGAATAGAAAACTTGGAAGGCGCAAGAATCCAATACACCATGTGGTCATCTCGCTCGGGCGAGCGTGGCAAAAATCTGCACGGCAAAGACATGCCAGCTGGGCAGCTCTTGGTGGGCTGCCTCCCGAGACATGCAGGCAGGTTGCGACTCGCACCTGACCAGAACGCCTCGCACGGGAAGTTTGAAAGGTGTAACCGGCTCGTGAGGGCTGTGGCGAGTGTACTCCGTACTCCGTACTGTGGGAGGAAACAAGGTTCAACAAATAAGCTTATTGCTCTCCGCGACGCTTTGTTAGCGTCAGTGTACCCGGGCGCTTGCTGTCAGTGGCCACGTCGTCGGGAGCCACAAGCGAGCTCTTCTTCACCTCGGTACTGTACACAGTAGCTGACCGTGGCTGTGCCGCATTATCAGAGGCATGACGTTTGAGCACGTGAAACGTGCACCTATGTACACGTCTCTGCCTGTTGGGTACCAACGCGCCGCTCGAGCCATCGGCTTGACAGCTGAGCCCAGTTCAGCGACGATTTCTCCAGAAGACCATCACTTAGAAGGAGTAATGATGGTGTTCTCGGTATTAACCTTTTTTATTCCAGTTTTTCGCACCGCACCGCACTGCTCTGAGTGAGTAGCGGCGCGCCTCGAAAGTTGTTGTTCAACCCCGCCTCAAACTTTGGAAGGGAGGAGGGTGAAAAGGCTCAATGAACGCCCGCCCCCAGAAGAAAATGGAACCCGCCCACTCGTTGCACTGACTGAACCAGTTGACGTGACCCGGCTTTACCGGCTCCGCAACGAAACAGCTGCGTGTGTAATACAGTCGCTATGCTTAATATGTCCTGGAATCTCTGCCGCCGCCCTCTCAGTGCTGTGGCGTAAATTCACGGCTCACTCGAGCAACCAACCTATCAACATCTTCCCAGCCTATCAAGATCTACTCAGCTCACCACCCCCGGCATCGCCCAATTCCTAAATCCGTGTAGATGGGTTGGGTGAGCCTGCGGCTGCCCCGCTGCTGCCGCCGCCTGCGCCCTGGCCGATCTGAGTGTAGCCCTGCTGCGCGGGTCCGCGCAGGTTCATCGCGCCGATCCTGGACACGATATTGCTGCCGACCGCGTCGACAGCGCCCCGGGGGCTGGTCAGCGTTGGGCCCTCGGGCGCCGTCTCCTGCACGCGGAACAGCTTGATGCCCGTGCCATTCCAGATGCCCACCGTGCCCTTGGAGATCTGCATCTCGCTGCTGAAAATGAAGCTCCAGATCAGGGACTCGTACCACCCCAGCGCCAGCGGGGACCACTCGAATGAGTGCACCCGCACCGGAGACGGGTCCACCCCAACCAGCTTCACCTGACTGATCTTGCGCAGCGTCTCGGGCGACGCGTGGTCCGCGATCAGCGCGTTCCGTGTCACCAGGGCCGATACCTGCGGGATCGCGCTCAAGATGGTATGCAGTGGCAGTTCTGGGAGCCAGCTGTCGATCCACTGCGGTGTGGGCTCGAACTGCCCATTCACCGACTGGCCGGACATGGAGTAGCCGCTGAGACTGGTCATGCTGTTCTGCCTGGAGAAGTTCTGGATTCCAGCCGGCATCTTGCCCCTGGCCTTCTCCGACATGCCGCGTAGCTGTGTTGGCACGGCATCCTCGACGTTTGATACCACCGAAGATGCCCGCGATGGGTTCTCGCTTGGATCGGATTGCGAGGGCGTGGGACGCTCCTCGTCGCTGTCGTCCTCATCATCGCCGATAGTAAATGTGCCGTCCTCTTCGGGAACATTGCTGAGTGCTGGTGGCCGCGAGTGGCCCGTCACAGGGCTCCTCAAGCTCTCAGCGGAACTCCTCGTCGAGTCCATGTCCGAGGAAGCTCTAGCATCCTTTCTCCGTCGATTGCGCCTCTCGATTTCTTCCTGTCCACTTTCCAGGGTAAAGTTGCGAAGGGCCTCGAAGCGTTTCCTGTTTCGCAGCACCGCCGCCACGAACTCGGGGTTTTCTGCAAACGGTTAGATATAATGCCACGGAACCTAAGCCATGGATTAACTCACTCTTGAACTGGTGCTCAAGTATGGAGTTCATGGACTCGAGCAGTGACCGCAGAAGGGCATGGTTCGTATCATTCGCCAACAGGAACGAGGGAGAAGACATCGAGTTAAAGAGCTGCATCATCTTTGCGCCGGTCGCCACACTGAGCCCCTCGACGTAGTAGGCAATGTTGTTAATAATTGCCAACAGAGCAGGGTATATGGCAGTAAGCTTTCCATTGCTTGTAGTGATGAGGTTGTAGATAGACTGATTGGCATTAGAGAAGCACGTTCACCTTCCACTAACACCTGGACGGACTTACTTGTACGAGAAAGTCAGCGTAGGTGCCCCTAAAACCTTGTATGCGGATCACAGGTGGCAGCGTCTCTTGTGCTTCAAAAGACTTATTGAGATTGACACCGAAATTCTTCTCCACGCTCAAGGTCTGGAGAAGGAACGCGCACATTCTTACAACCCCTTGCTTTGACGCGTCACTCTGGTACTCCAGGGCGTAAAATAAGATCAGGATAGTGAAGTCGTGTGCCCTCTCCGTGTCGACAATGAAGGAACGGAACCGCTTGTTGCATTGCGTTATTTCCCAAAACAACATTATCATTTCGGGTGCAAAGCGTATAGACGACTGGGTTCCCGGGATATACGACGCATTGGCCTGCAAGGGTTGGTTCAGGATACGCGTCATACCGTCGACGATGAACTGAAAGTCCTGCGGCCGATGTATGCGTCCGAGAAAGTGACGGAACCAGTTCTTTTGCGGTTCGCCATTGTTCTCGGGAACTGGATACAGAAGCGTGACAAGGAGTAGTTGCAAGGAATAGGTAACGAGGATCTGCTTTGGATCCCTGAAGACGAGCGTGTTATATGGCACTCTCCAGCTGGCAGGGTTGTATTTCATGGTCTAGAAATTCATTAGGATCGCGCACACGACAAACATGGGCTTCTGGGGCCTTACAGTATTCAGCAGAGAGCAGAGAAGAGACAAGACGACCTGCTTGTCCGCGCAGGTGCAGATGTGCGTCAGAGCTTTGGTGCCGTTCCGCGGCAGCACTGCGGCGGACATGTACAGGCTCTGGCCGGTGATGGCGAGCAGCAGGCGCAAAACTTCGATGCGGTTGCTCTCAAACTCTTTGGTCGTAGCAACGGCCTGGTTGCAGCCCACGCCGCTCTGCCATATTGCATAGGTGACCTTGGGCTTGCCGTGTTGTTGTTTTGAGACTGTGAAGTCGGAGAAGAATAGCAGATCGATGAGGGTGTCGATCAGCTCCTCGGCCAAGGGCCTGACCTCCTCGAATTCTTCTGATTTTCTGCTCGTCACCGCTTCCTCTTCGCCATCGTCGAACAAGACCTCGCTGGCTATTGCTGACTCCCGTGTCCTCTTCCGTCGGATGCCCCAGAAAAAGCGGTCCTCCCACTCGTGAAGGTTGTCGGCTTCGTATATGTAGGGCAGAACCCTGGTGAGGACCCTGATGCAGTTGAGGGCGTCGCGCTCGGGGGCTATCTCGGGATCGGGAAAGGATGGATGATGCCGCAGGTTGAAGAGGCGCGAGGTGATAGCCAGTATTAAGGTCTCGAGGTTCTCGATCGCATGGTCCCGCGTGCGTCGTATGTCGGCAGCGGCAAACAGGCTGAAGACATCGTCGGAGGATTCGGGCAGCTCCCAGAACTGTTGTTGATGACTGTCAGCGACAAGGCGGCCCGGCCGAGCTTATTAGGGGAGACAGGATGGGCTACGGACAGAGGTCCAGTATGGATCGTCAGCAGAGATGCTGCGCTCTCCACTGAGCCTAAAGATGCCCTTTTTGAAGACAAGCTTCGAGTCGCTTGCACCCATGTTGGCGGCGACCCGATAGCATGTCTCAAGCCTGCTCTTGCACTGGTTGCGGAAGGGAGATGGATCTGCGGGGATTCACTAGTGAAGGGTTGCAGGTGGAGGGTGTCTAAAGTGTGGACGTTGATGCTTTGGAGTTCCTGATGCCGACAGTTGGGCAGGCTTGCGGGCGGCAGTGATATCACTCCCCTAGAGGCGGCCCTCGGGACACCTAACCCTTTCAGCTCCAAGAGCTAGCATGCCCTGGGACAGGTGAGCCATGTCTTAGACAATTCTACCTACAATTAAGTCATCGGTAGCCCGTCTATTGGATTATCAAATTGACACAAGCGGCCACAGCATATGCAATCTTGCATTTTTGGAGATTTCCATTTTTGCACATCCTGCTCTACTATCGAACACAACCTGGCCAGTGCCGGGGTCGAGAGCTCGTCACGCCAGGCAGTCCCTGGCTCGTAACGACGGGGGAAAAGTGAGACTGTAAGGCTTCCTTCCTACTGTTTGCAGTGTCTGTACCCTGGCGCTCACTATATGATGAGCAGAAATGTTTGGTCATTTGAGCGCGGAGTTGAGCAAGGATTCCACTGCCTCTTTCTTGAGGCTGCATGACCCAGAGCCCATAATCTCGCAAGCCCCAAGCCCCAAGCCCCAAGCCCCGTACCGATGCCTATCCTGCATGGCTGGTGTTTTTTGCTCTGAATAGCCTGATCCGGTCTATCGTTGACAAAGATCAGACGGACGGACGGGCGTTGGTACCGGGGTACCAGCTCGACTTGCGATGCTTCTTTGTCACCTCACCCCATCTTCGTGCAACCATTTCATGCCTCAACTTCGTCCACCTCACGACCAGACGTTGCCCGAAGATCGGCGGCTCCTGTCGTACAGCCACTTGTTGTTCAGGCCAACACTGATCCTTTTCCCGCCGATCGGGCTGGGGGTTGGCGGAGGTTCGGAAAAGATGCTAGATGCAGTGCTGAGGTTGAAGGAGCTCGTGCTCGCGTTGAATGGGCTCGGCGATCCATAAGAAGACCTCCGTCCTCCGCTGTAGCCGACTGCCTTTTGAAGCAAGGGGCTTGCTGCGGGAGAGTACGGAGACCCATTGAGCCGCGTCGTGGAGGTAGGACTGCCATTTGCAGACAGGGGAGAACTGGCTGGGCTTGGTTTCCCGATAGATCCATTTATCGAAGGCGTGCGGGCGTATCGCGGAGGCGTGCTGTAGACTGAGTTCGGTGTTGGCGGGGCTGAACTTGGGGGCAGACCAAGAAGCGCGCGCTGGGCTTGTGTCAAGGGGATATCGGAAAGATCGTCTTTGGACCGTATTATGGGAAGACAGGCGCGGCCAATGTTGAAGAATGGAACGGTATGGGCGACCAAGACGGTCCAGTAGAGGTACTCTTTCGCTTCGCTTGAGCTAGAGTTGCGCGTTAGCTTCGAGACCCTGCGCATCACGGCGGGCCGAGCTTACATTGGCGATGGGCCGTATTCGGCAGCGGCTAAGTGTATCAGATGGATGACAACAATGGCGGCAAGGTTGTAGAAAATGGTCTTAACATTGTCGCTGTCGAATGTGGTGGCTTGTTGACGCCGAGTGATCTCTTTGATGCGGGGATGCTGCCAGTTCCCTGGAGAGTCGGTTGCCGGGGCTGGGCTGGCCTTGGTCGGTGTTGTGAGAGTTCCGTAGTTTCGCGTCTTGTTCAGCGCAAGGGCTGTTGTTGAAGACATTATCGGCCGTTCGTCCTGCGCAGCCTCGGGGCTGTGAGGTTACAGTTGTCGATGCAGCGATGCTACGAGATGTCCAGTGTGCAAGTTGTGCAACAGAGCGATCAGAGCAGGCGTAATCTGGTAGATGAATATGCTGTGGTTAGTAGCAGCCGCCTGAGAACAGTGAAGTTGACGAGGCAAGCCCTCGCGGGTGGTCGTGGTGGTGCTCGTCGGCGCTGTGAGCGATGCAGTCATCGAAGACGGGAAGTCGAGAGACGAGCTTAAATCGCGGCCTTGGTGACTTAGAAGTTGGTGCATGAAAACAAAGCGCGGCTTCCCAGGCGACCACATCCCTGCCGCCAGCCTCTTCGACCTCGGCATCAGCCGCTAGCCCGTTAGGCCCGTTCGGCATCCGGAGTCTACCTAGGTACCTACATAGGTACTGCGGTGTGCTGACCATTAAGCTACCTGACTACTGTAGGTACACAAGTACCTAGCCCCGCTACCGACAAGTGACAGCTC
>MAVT02000100.1:0-20287 GCA_001702395.2 Diaporthe helianthi | reverse complement strand
CCCCGCCGAGGCTTCCAGGAATAAACTACTTGGGTACAGTACGGCTGACACCATCCTTGGACCAACTACTGAGGTACGTACTTTGGCTGACAAGTCAGTCAAGGTGTCGAAGGCCACATCACCCGGCAGCATTGGATCTCGTTTCCTCGCCCGTCCTCAACTCGGCTCAGCAAAGGTAGCCACTGTGTGTGCTCCAATGATCTCTACGGCTCACCTACCACGCATCTAAACCCGAGCCAATCCTCACCATCTGCGCCCGTCGGAGCCGCCGGCCCCATCTTCTCCTTACCATGGGATTCTACGAGAGGACGATGTGGCAGCTCGACGAGGGCGTCACCGGCCTGTTCTCACAATGGAACGCCTGGTCGACCGCCATCACCACTTTCCTCGTCATGTACCTCAGCTATACGCTCTTTACGCGCCGCGACCCCGACACCCATCCTCTGCTACTGGCCCGCCAAGCCCAGGCCTCACCGGTGCGATACCCAAACGAATCTTCCGTCTACAGGTCACACTCCGCCCCGCATGGCATGCCTTTGAACGCTGGCCTCAACGTTAAGGAGCCCGGTGCCTCCAAGTGGTCGAGGGGTCGGGATGGTGACCTCAGGGACGTCTGGCGGCAGGCTGCCAGCGGCACTTCGCAGGAGGGTAAACCGGTCGGCAAGGGCAAGATCTTGACTGTCCTGGGTGCTGAGAAGGTCCTGGAGCACAAGCTTGGTATGGGTCCTAGGCATCCTAAATTCCCGCCCGTCGGCAGCTAACATTTGCAGACGATGTGACCCGGCAGATCAACCTCATCGGGAAGCACATCCTCGACCAAGGCGGTGCTCGCGTCGCCGTCTACCTCCCCAACTCGGTCGAGTTCATCGCTAGCCTTTTCGCGTGCTCTTTCCACAACCTGACTGCCATTCTCATCCCTTTTGACCAGTCCGATGAGGCAGTCATCTCCATGTTGCGGCGCTCTGCCGCCGATACAGTCATTGCCTTACCTGGCTCATTCCCCTTGGACCTCGTGGTCAAGAACTATCCGTCCCTGAGACAGGTTATATGGGTGGTTGATGAGGGCAACAGACATCTGGACTGGACAGAGGTTCCCGAGGGCGTGGGGGGCAGCCTTAACGTTTCGACCTGGCAGGATATTATACAGGACAGCCCCGTGGAAGCCGGCACCGAAGTCCTTCCCGCACAGGGTCAGTTGGAGGCTCGGGACGTCACCATCTTTTGGAAATCGAAGCCCGGTGTCACGGAGGAGATGGTCCGCTTCACAAGCGCCAACTTCGTGTCCGCAATCGCCGGCCAGCTATTTGCTGTTCCGCAATCCCAGCGTATGACCCCTTCGGATCTGTTCCTGCCTGCCGACGCCCTGACCAACACACACACCCTCGTCCTCACTCTGACTGCCCTCTTCTCCAACGCATCGGTGGCATTCAACTCGTCGGCAAGCGAGGAAATGGACCTGACTCTCGCCACTCGAGGAATCTCCCCCACCATCGTCGTCGCATCACCCAGTACTCTTCTCAAGACGCACGCCGAGGCCACTCGCAACGTCAGCTCATTCTTGGCCAGCAAGATTCACTGGCTGCAGACCCGGACCCTCACCCAGAACGGCGTCATGCCCGTCGCGTCGCTGCTTACCAGCCTCAACGACAGTCTGCGCCCGGCCATCGGCAGCACCCCTGGAAAGCTCCGCCTAGTGTACACGGCCGAGCGCGCCGGCGGGGGCACGCCGCCCCTGTCGTCCGCAGTGCTGTCTGACCTCCGTATTTTCCTCGGCGCGAGAATTCTCTATGCGCTGAGCGCCCCCAAGGTCGCCGGTGCTGTGGCGCAGACGCAGTTCTTTGACTACCGGGTCTTCGAGGACAAACAATCGCACTTCGGTCCCCCTCTGACATGTACGGAGATACTCCTAAAGGACTCTGGTGACCTTAAGGTTACGGACGACAAGGCTGAAGGAGAGGTGAGTTGCTGTCCTACTGTTGGGTGACTTCTTGATTGTCTGTTGCTAACGTGCAATTATAGATATATGCCCGAGGCCCTTGCGTGGCAGGCGGCGAAGCTTCGCTGGGTGTGACCGGCACCATCCGTTTCGACAACACGCTCACATACATTTAACACGACAAACAAAATGTAAACCTTTTGAATATGTGACCTTCGTGTTTTGTAGACTTAAGAATTGAATTTTGGGGATGCCGATGATTGGCGACCTCTCTTGGGCGTTGCAGGTGTGAAGAATAAAGACGACTACCGGTGCAAAGACGAGAGAAAACAAATACTACGCATCATTAAATCGTACGATGCCACTATCGTAGATAATCAAACCATCACGCAATTGGACCGTAAAATGCACTACACTAGTTTACTGTCCGGGGATATCCCAACGCCTGTGTTCCATCAGCCACGCCACGCCCGGCGTTTCTCCTCACGCTTCTGCATGGACACACAAAAATGTTCCAGATCTCAAGCTACACACACACACCGGCACGCGTACATCAAGCCCCGTTCCTGTAGACCTGCGCGCCTTGGTTCCGGAACATGATTGTGTCCCGCCTCTGCATGATCATGAGCGTGCGGTTGAGGGCCTGCTCGCTAAAACCCTTGCCCTCAACCATCTCCCTACGGAGGGTGGCTAGGCTGGTGCTCCAGCCGATGGGCAGGCGGCGCTTGAGCTCGGCCTCAACGCGCGCGACCTCCTCGCTCAGTTCGCGCCCGCCCTGGTTCGCGCCGCCCTGGTTGACGGCGTCCATGGTCGAGCATAGGAACAGCCGGATCGCCTCGTCCACGTGCGCCTCAGTCGCCACGGGCGACAGCGTCAGCTTCGCCAGCGACTCGGTGATACGCACGATGGCCTCCAGCTGCCGAACCGTGATGGGTATCGACGACCGTGCGTTGGCCTCGAGCTCCGACGCGTGCACCTGCTTGCGGATCTGCACAAAGTGCGACGACAGCTTCTCTGCTGCTTCTGGGCTGAGGCGGGGGGCGCAGCGTCTGTGGGGTCCGGCTTGGTTAGCTTTCATGGAATTTGGTTTGGGCAGGGGTTGTGCGCAGGATTGGTGGTGGTGGTGTGTGCAACTTACGATTTGCAGTAACTCAGGTATCGCTTCATCATCTCCACTGGGATTTCAGACTCAACTTCTGCCTCGGCTGCGCTGCTGCCCTTGTGGATGCCCATGACGTGCTTGGCGATGCGCTCGTCACGGCCACGCTCGTGCGCATCCTTGACGATGAAGATCATGTCGAAACGGGACAGAATTGTCGTTTGGAAATCAATGTTCTCACCGGGTGTTTTCATGTCATCGTAGCGACCGAAGATGGGGTTGGCAGCTGCAAGGACTGATGTCCTCGCGTTGAGGATGGTGGTGATGCCTGCCTTGGCGATCGAGATGGTCTGTTGCTCCATGGCCTCATGGATGGCAACCCTATCTTCGTCGCGCATCTTGTCGAACTCGTCGATACAAACGACGCCACCGTCCGCGAGCACCATGGCGCCGCCCTCCAGGTAAAACTCCCTGGTGGACTGATCACGTTGCACCGAGGCAGTGAGACCGGCTGCTGATGAACCCTTGCCTGAGGTGTAAATGCAGATGGGAGCCGCCTTCTCGACGAATTTCAAGAGTTGTGATTTGGCAGTGCCCGGATCACCAAGGAGGAGCACGTTGATGTCACCTCTGAGCTTCATCCCATCCGGGAGAATCTTTTTTGAGCCACCAGCAAGCAGGCATAGAATCGCTTTCTTGATGTCCTCGTTTCCATAGATGGATGGCGCAATGCACCTAGCCATGACCTGGTACAGATCCGGCCTCCTGCTGAGCTCCAGGAACTCCTGTTCTTCCTCCTCGGAGAAAATAGCATGGCCCTTTGCGGTCTGCTCGATATCCGTTTGGATTCCGGTGGCTCGGAGGTACGGTGTGCGAATGGCAACAGCACCGCCTGTGGATGAGTTCTTGCTGCCCTTGTTCTGATAGATAGAGAAGATGCCCATAACAGTACATCTCGATCCAGGAACAACGCGGTTTGTCAAGTATCGATCAGCAGAGATCAGAACATGCCGTGGAAGCTCTCCGACAGGTACCTGGTCGGGCGCCTCCTGGAGTTTGATGACCTGTTGGTCAACGAACTTTGAGCTCTCGTGGACGACAAAGTAGGGGTCGAGGGGACACGTTTCGGTCGGATCGCCCTTTGGCCTTTCTCTGCCGCACCTCCTGGGAAGAGTCACGCCGGCGAAGCCACCGTCGATACGTATGTCCTGACTGTGACCACAATTCCGGCACGAGAGGTGGAGCTCGGTCGCCTTTGAAGACATGACAGAGGCACCAATGACGATTCCAGGCACCCGCACAAGTCGAGATATCGTGAGGGAGTCCAGGTTTCGGATAGACACATCTTCGGCATTTGAGTGGAGCAGAAGTTGGTGCGGTGGGAGGTTGATCTTTGCTTCGTGTGGGAAGACGATTCTCTGCGTGCATTTTCGTAGCGCATTCTCAAACTGTGAGCGGGGCGGCCGGCGTCAGAGACATCAATCAACATAGATAGCAGTCTATATAGGGCCATAACGCACCAGGGGTATTATCTCTGCTGGCTCTGTGACCAAGCGATGCGCCAACTCCTCGTTGTATTTGATCAGGTCGCCGATGTTGATGTCGCAGTAGTATTTTTGGAGGAGCGCATTCTCGCGCAATTGGTCTCTGGGTAGATGTCAGTCAGCAGACTTGATGTACAACATGTTTCTGACGTTTGCGCATACCTGTAGACGAAGACGTTGTCGAGCCTAAACTCTAGGATGAAGGTCTCGAGCTGCTTCTGGACCTGTAGGAGGGTGTCCTGCCCTTCCTCCTGGGGAAAGACGTGAAGAGTATGCACAGACCCGCGATCCATGATGAAGTCTCAGGGAGCAAATGAGGTGGGAATATCGTCAAGGTATCGGGAAAGAAATTCTGGAGTTGCGGCGGGTTGGCATGAATGTGGAGGGGAAGAAGCCGAACAGATTGTCGAGAGGGACTGATAAACCACTTTACGCGCTGCAGGACGCGACTTTCGCGCATGGAGACGCGAGACCCCTGCCACTGGCGTAAAGTGATCTCTCCATGCGCCACAGCATGGGGTAGGGATGCAGGGATTTGCAGGTGCAGGGGTACATCGTCGGCTGCGCCACACCGCGACCTGCCAGCCCTGTCTTCCATTGAGCTTCTGTTTGGGTTTAAGGTTAGCTGTTCTTCCCAGTTGTAGACGTTCCCGTTACCATCTCGAGCTTCAACGACCCTGGTCCAAGGAGAGAATGCGCAACCGCTCGTCCCTCTACAACATTGCTTTCGCGTGCTTCTTTCTCTGTCATATATCTGTCAGCGACCGAGTCCCAGTGAATTCGCAGTCCATAATTCTCTCATGTGCATCTCAATCCGCCCAGCAATGATTCCTCGGTAGCAGCGCCGTTATCGATCTCACATTGATAGCAGCGCCGGCCTCCCTGCTGCCGTTCTCAGGGGCCGTGTCGTCAACCCGTGTCTTGCCGCATCCTCTTGCTCCCCGCGGCCACCATGTACTCGAATCCTGCTGCCCGGAAGTCCATCGACAGCCTTGCTTCGCCTACTTCGCCCCTTACCCACCGTTCGGACTTCCCGTTCCATAGTGGGAGGCATGGCTCCGTCAGCACCAGGCGAGGCTCGACCGCGAGCTCCTTGCACTCGGTCGGCGGTGCGTTGGATCAGGGTAGCTGGAGCAGCAACAATACCATGCTGGAAGCAGGACAGAACGGTTCGTGGCCTTCCCTCCTTCCCTCCTGGCCAGGAGCATGAGCGTGTATGCATGCAGGCGCTTATACCCCCGTCGCTGACCATTCGGAAAGCCATATCCACGCTCTTACAACCGCCTATCGTCCGAACCGGCCTCGTTCCTCACACGTCCGCTCCCGCATCTAGTGCCCACAGGCCACCGACAGTCAGAGACATACCTCCTGTCACCCTGACCAGCATCCAGAAAGTGAACCCTGCCGAATTCCAGCCTTACCTCAAACAAGTCGGCGCCCTGTACACGCAACTGAAACAGGTCAAGGCAAGTGAGGAGGAGGACACGTTGCATCGGAACAGCCGCGCGAAACCAGACGAGCTCCTGGAGCCCTTTGAGGACAACCGGCTGCGTCCGGGCAGGCGGCCACAAGGGTCGCGAAAAGCGTCTGTGTCCTCGATATCTTCGTGGACGAACACAGAAGCGCCAAGCCCAGTGCGAAGGTCCAGCTCGAGTTATGCCAGGAAATCTGCCCAAGGCCCGCCGCCGCTCTCCACAATCCCGCTGGTCTATTTCGAGGAAGACTTCCATCTGGAGAACCCCAGGACGTTCGATGTCGTGAGCGAGAGGTCAGAGGTGGTACGCAAGGAAGACAAGAATTCCAACGGGGATGCACCCGCGCCTCGGAAGACCTTGTCAACAAATGCAATCCTACAGGAGAAGCTGTCGTGGTATATGGACACTATTGAGATGCACCTCATCTCATCCATATCTACGGCTTCGACAACGTTCTTCAGTGCTTTGGGCTCGTTGAGGGAGCTCCATACAGAGGCAGCGGAATCCGTGGACAAGATCAAGACCTTGAGGCGAGAACTCGAGGCTTTGGATGAGGAAGTAGTATTGACCGGGCTCAACACCATCCAGCAGCAACGGCGGCGTGAGAATGTCCAGCAGCTGCACCATGCTGTTCTGCAGCTCAAAGAGATATTGAGCCAGCTGGTGAGGTGCGAATCACTGGTTGACGAGGGAAATGTCGACGCTGCACTTGACAGCATTGACTCTCTCGAAAGGCTCATAACCGGTGAAGAGGACGAGTTCAGGCCTCCAGCTCCATTGCTACGGGATGTTCAGCTTATCGATCTTCGAAGTGCGAATGCGCTTCGGGGTGTCAGTGACGACGTGTATACCTTGCGATCACGGATTGGCAAGGCTTACGAGACCAAATTCGTGACAAGCCTCATGGCCGACCTCCGGCGCCATGTTGGGGAAGTATCAAATCAAGAGGTTCTGATGCGCTGGCATACCGCGGCCATGCGAGCTAGAGGCGGCCGAGCTCGCGAGGCATCGGCCTTCCCGTCGTATCTGAGCTCTACCGATGATGTAAGGACGAAACTTATTGAGAGTCTGGCAGGCCTCTACAGAGCAAAACAGATCGGTGTCGCTGTCGCAGCATACAGGGAATCTGTGATTAAGGAGATCAAAAGTCTTGTTAAGCAAGGCCTGCCCAGCTCGAATGACGACGATAACGCGTCCATGATGTCTGCTTCGACCGCTACTGGTGGGCGTCATCTCTCCCAACGAGAAAAGTCGACCATCCTCGCACGAAATCTGCGTGCCATGGATCCTGGTGATGCGGAGAATTTGTTGGTGAAGATATACGTCAGTGTGACTGAAACCTTGAGGAGGGCTTCAATACAGGTCAAGGTGATGCTGGATGTTGCAGCATCCATTGAAGACGGTTCGATCCCGTCTGGTCTCAAATCGCCACCCCTCAAATCACCACCCCTGAGCCCCGCGGCAAGACGGCAGTCCCTTGCGGGGCTCGAGGCTCAAGAGGAGATCCACAAGGTGATGGACCTATCGTCGCTTCTCGGAAACTGCATCGACATAGCTCAGGACAAAGTCGTGAGAGTGCTCAGGGTGCGGTCGGAGCAGAGCACCCATCTAGAAGTGGTCTGGTTCCTCCGCTACTTCACCCTGAACCTTCACTTCGCCAACGAGTGCGAGTCGATATCTGGGCGGGGGGGTCCACAACTTAAAGACGAGGTCAATGACCACATCAAAAGATTTGTCGCGAGCAACGGAGATCGCGAGCAGCAAAAGCTTGCCCAAGGCATGGAATCCGACCAGTGGGGCGCGATCGACTTTACCGAGAAGCACACTGATCAGTTGAACCGGATCCTGGAGTGCAGTACAAGCGACCCATCCGACTGGACGCTGGGCACACAAGTCTGGATACCATATCCCGATGCGGATGAGGAGGTGAACGGTGTCGAGAATCCACCTCAGAGCAACGGGTCTGGAAAGACAAAGGCCGTCATCGATTCCGAGGCTTTTATGCTACCGAACTCCGCCGTATACTGTATGGAGGGAATGTCAAACTTCCTCCACCTGATTGTCGGCATTCCTTCCATCACATCAGACGTCGCGAAGTCCCTTGTGAAGTACCTGCAATTCTTCGACTCCCGCTGTAAGCAGCTAATCCTCGGTGCCGGCGCCACAAAATCCGCCGGCCTGAAGAATATTACCACCCGACATCTCGCCTCGTCCTCGCAAGCCTTGTCATTTATAGCCACACTGATACCCTACGTCCGCGAATTCATCCGTCGACATGGCGGCTCAGGCGGAGCTGGTCTAATGGCAGATTTTGACAAGGTCAAACGGGACTACCAAGAACATATACAAACCATTTTCGACAAGCTGGTGGAGATCATGGGCGCGAGAGCTGGTGCACACGCCA
This sequence comes from Diaporthe helianthi, assembly GCA_001702395.2. Classification (NCBI taxonomy): domain Eukaryota; kingdom Fungi; phylum Ascomycota; class Sordariomycetes; order Diaporthales; family Diaporthaceae; genus Diaporthe; species Diaporthe helianthi. The sequence goes on along the minus strand of MAVT02000100.1, from coordinate 11,829 downwards.
AGACCGCGAAGGCGATTGTATGGGACCAGGACCAGAAGAGCCCACACGCTTATGTCGAGACATTGATCAAGGAGACGTCACTGTTGCACCGTAACCTCGTCAAGCACTTGTCCGATGACACCGTGCGCATGGTCATGATCCCAGTCTTCGCCAGCTTCAAGGAACAGTTCGGGTCCGCGTTCCAAGAGGCGGATCCGAAGACCGAGGCTGGCCGGGATAGGTGTGTCTTCCACAGCCCCTTAAACAATGCGAGACACGCACGACTAACGTCAGGCTTAGCATGTTGCGCGACGTACAACTCTTTAAAGCGAAGCTGGAACACATCGAAGGCTTCGGGGACACAGGTGACTACATGATTAGGATCATCAACTCGAAGCAGGTAAAGAGCACGTCCCCGGTCCCAAATGAGAATAAGGGCGAGGAAAAGGCCGCGGCGGGGGACACGACAGAAGCGAAAGACAAAGAACGTGGCAGTGAAGAAAAGAAGCCTGCAGAGCCGGGGCCCAGTTGAGATAGAAACTATCATGGCGATGTCACGCGTGTCGCATTCGGTGATAGTTGGCCTGTCCTGAGAGACAGGTGGCATGAGCCCGTCCAACAAGGCGGGATAATATACTCTCATCCGGTCCTCTGCATGTGGGCCGCCCTGATCCCGCAAACAACTACCGGTACCCAAGCAGACATTCGCCACTTGACGCTATCCACTCGCGCTAGAGACAACGGCAGCTACTCAGCAATGTGTCAAGTTTGTCCGGATAATACATTCCTGAAGCATGCGTGTGTCACAGTCAATGTAGAGTCAGGACGAGGGTTGGAAACAAGAGGCATCAATATGGTATATTTATATACAATGGGTCCATCAAACAAGATGTGCCTAATGGCCGCCAGAGGAGGCGGTCATGGAGTTATCGGCGCAGGACCACGCCGCCGAACCACCAGACTCGCGGTACGAGTCCATGATGCCAACGATGGACCCGTATGTACCAGCAATCATCAAGAAGGTGCCAATGACAACGACAAAGACGCTCCAGAGCACCATGAGCATCCATGGGACCGAGCGGCCCCCGTTCTTGCCCTTGTGCCAGTTGTCGTACAGCCACATGCATCCCATGGGTTGGAAGCACATGAGGGTGCCCAGCAGGGCGCCGACCAGGGAGATGAGGCCGCCAAAGCCCGGGATGGCGCTCGCGATGATGTAGGCCGCCAGCGTGATGCCGCCCGTGCAGCTGAGCCAGGTGATCCAGTGCTTGGCCGTGTTCTTGGTAAGGTGCTTGGAGCCGCGGAGGATGCGAATGAAAAGGTACTTGGCGGGCAGCTGGACGCGATGTGATGTCAGTGGAGGCTGCATTGTGTGTGCCCAGGTGATGTGGGAAAAAAAATACTCACATGCGTGACAAGACAGGTGGTGACAGTCAGGGCGGGCAAGGCGAACCCATATGCGACCTTCTTCATCAGCGGGCCAGCGGACCCGAGAGCAGGTGAAGAGACGTAGGAACCGCAGAAGTAGTAGACGACTACGCCGATGGAGATGTAAATGGCCGTCATCAGGGACTGGCAGATGATCAGGGCTCGGGTGTAGTGGCGGGGCTCGCGCATCTCGGCCACAATGGAGAAGAAGGCCGGCGTGCCGGCGTAAGCAAAGACCAGTGAGGACAGGGCAGAGATGGCCGATGTGAAACTAGGATTCTGGACGAGCTTGTAGTCGGAGACGAAGACGCCCTCTTTGGGAGCAGCATCCGGGCGGTCCTGGACGCCTACGGCCACGGTCACCGAGAGGACTGTTAGTAGTCATTTGTTAGCACACGTTCTCTTGTCCGTGGAAGGATGTGTTTCAGCCGCTCGGGAGACATACTGGAGATGATAATACACGTGGCCCCGACCCACGCGAGCCAGGTGAGTTTGGCAAGTGTCTGGATGCTAGCCAAGCTGAATCCGATTATGGCAGCAACAGCGACGAATACGGCCGTACATGTCGCGTGGCTGGACACGGCGTTGAGCCCGATGGATATACCCATCATACCTGATCCGGCCACAAAAGTCCAGTCTGCAAGTTTCACACATAAGCGTGCTGTTCCCACTATACCTAGGTAGGTATTTTGAAGGGGAGCTTGAGAAGAGGTTGTCTTACAAAGGCAGAACGCCGCAGCCAAGAACTCTTTGCCGATGCGGCCGAACATCAACCCGCCGGCGTCGTCGATGCCATATACCGCCGGGTGACGAAGTTTAAAGACTCCAACGATGTAGTTGGACCAGGTCGTGATGATGGCGATGAGAAGCAGGCAAATGATGCCCGGGATCATGCCCAGGACGTCGAAGGCCGAGGGTATTGAAAGGACGCCCAGCCCGATTTGTGTCTTTACCATAAGAGCTACCGTTCCAAGCCAACCAACCTATACCCAGATTTTATTAGTAATAATTCGTTTGAGTGTCATAAATAAAATTGAAATCACACTGGGCGGCGCTGACATTTCGGTAGTTGGGACCGTCCCCTGATATATCACCGAATACGGCATCGTGAGCATATGCTGGGTCATCTTCGACCTCGCCGACGCGCGACGGGCTGTGGTCAAGGTGGTTGGAAATTTTTTTCTCAATTGGGTCCTTCATGTTGAGGCTATCATCGATGTGGTCCCTCATGTGGAGTTCTGCAGGCACAAGTTGGACAATTATGGCCCAAGAAGCTAGAGATATGAGATCGTTTTCGTTTGTCCTACAACAAGGTCGACTGGGAGAAGACAGAAAGGAATGAGGAAGAAATTTGAACGCAAGAATTAATGGAGATTCTGGGAGTCCATATATGTTGTACTTAATTTAATGGTGTAATCCGGTGATGGAAGCAAGTACGTACCTAGGTACCTCTCAAGTGCTCACTCTCATCATTTGAACATTGTGGTAGCAATCCAGGGCTCCAGGGTGGTCGGACGGCTACGTCACTCGGTGAGAGCATCTTTGACGACTGGCCATACCTCGATTGTGTTAAGTGGAACTTGTCGATCCAGTAAATAAACTGAAGATAGTGTACAAGTGCGCGCCTCCCTGCTCGGCTGCTTCTAGGAAACTTTCAACATGTTGTGGGGCTGAGGACTTGCGCCGCAAGCACTTGAACCAGGGAAACCCAACGTTGATCGCGAATTTTTGTCTATTTTCTTTACTCGTGCCCCTGTTCCAGGAAACAGGCTGAGTCGACGAGTTGCCAATTGAATCGCGGTATAAAAAAAAAATCAATTCAAGGCCTGGGATCCCGGCATTGCTGCATGCGGGTGGACACCGGCATTGCGGGGAGCTGCGTGGTTTCACTCGTCACCACATCTCCACTACCTACCCCAGGTAAGAGGGGACTAGGGAGGCACAGTCTGTCAGACAGAAGAGCTGGACAGGCACAGACTGCACTCTGGGAAGAAAGGTGTGTATCCCTACAATCAATTGATGACAGCAGAGCGTCCGAGGCAGGATGGATAGAGTTTCACGCATACCGTGGACCACCCACCTTCGGCCACCCCCACCTTCGGACCACGTAAATTTTGACCACGCCACACAAAGTGAGGGTATTTAGATAGCCACAACTCAATCAATTCTGATGGTACGTATCTAGTAGCTATATGAAAATGATCGTGAGAAGTTGCTCAATTATTGTATCTACTTGGTCGTCGAATTTTACGACCTCCACGTCTAATTCTTTCCTCCAAAACCTTTGGCTTAGATGCATCTTTGTTATCTTCCTCCTATTTAACTTCAACCTTAACTTTAGCAACTTTACGGCGTTTTTGAGGCCGTGGCTTGTCTTCAAGTGCTTTTATAGTAAGGTCTTTCTCGCCTATTTCGAACATAGTTATGAATTCGGCGTTGGGGTTGGGTATAGCCTTGCGGCGTTTCGTCTTTTCTTTAACCTTTTTTTCAATTTTGAGGCTTGTATTCTCTCTTTTAAGTAGGGCTACTTAAGAGCGTAGGCAATCGATCTCATTGGCAACTTGTTTAGCTTTATATTTAGCTATTCGATTGTCTCTAGGGGCTAGTGACATTACGTAGTTTCTTGTAATAACCTCTCCCTCGGTGGATGCTTGATTGTTGACTTTATCACCGGAATTCTTGTGATCTAACTCTTGTAGCTGGTTGAGAAGATCTTTATCTAGGTTTAAATGGCATTCCGGATGCTGTAGTGCCTTTTCTCGTAATATTGGGTATATTTTAGTATATTTGAATGCATTTTTAATAGTTCTTTTCGTTACGGCTTTACAAGCTTCAAGGAGGCATTTGACAAAGTTAATTTTGCCTATAGGAGTTGAATTAGTGTAGCTAGATAGCTTTTCTATCTTACTATTAAATGCCCCTTTGAGTACACTAAATATATCGTTGTTAAGAGGCTATAACCCGTAAGAAGTATATATTGGTAGCTACAATGGGTTGATATTGTGCCTATAGCACATAGTTATAAACTCGACGCTTTTATGGCTATTATGGCCATCGAGAATTAAAAGAATAGCCTGGAATTTGTTGTAATTTCGGATCTTATTCATTGCTAGCACAAAGATACCAGTAAGCTATTTAACGGTAATTTCATTGCTCGTTTAGCCGTTTAAAAAGGCCTTAAAACCCCATTCTAGTAGTACAATCTTCTTAAATTCTCTTGTAAACTACTATTGTTGGAGGTTAAAGCCTTTAAATATAAGCCTAAGAGGTAAATAGTAGCTAGTCGCAGTTATAGAGTTGATAATTGTAACTATCGCTTGGGTGGCGTTTTTTTTTACAGCAACAAACCATTTTTCTACACTTCCTAGTACAAATTTGTCGTAGGCTATAAATAGAGTAGGTTAAAAAAAGTGTTTTCTAGTAAAAGAGTAAGAGGTAAACCTACTATTGCCCTCCATAATTCCTCCTTCATCCACATTAACTATTAAGTCGGGCTCGATCCATTTAAAGTCCTCTAGCTTGTTAAAATACTAGTTAACTGCCTTAGGAGTAAATAACGAGAACCTCGAGGCTTCTTACTTCCTACCCAACTTCGAAATAATCTCTAGGTGTTTTTTTTTAAAGCTATCAAGCTAATTCTTGCCTAGGGGCTAAGTATTACCATTTTCCTTAAGGATCGACGTAACAAGGGAACGAACAAAGGAACTACTTGGTGCGTAGCCCAATTTTTCTTGCCGAAGGATCTATTTAACGATATCTTCCTCTTGGTTACGAGAAAGATGTTGAGCAGGCTGCATTTGCTTATTTAAGGGTTTAGCGCCCTTTATTTGCTTTAGCAGTGTAGACTTAGGTACGCCGAACCGGTTGGCTGCTAAATAGGGCGTAAGGCCCTCGTTTGTAACTACAAATGCTGCATCGTATATTTGGGATTGTTCGTAGTTCTTCGATCTACCATATGGCTTCTTTTTGGGCGCCATACTGGGTAATTGGGTTGGTAGTAGAGTAGAGAAGTAAACCTCAATTTATAAGAGTTACCATCTCGAAAGGTACACAATTGGTGGGGAATTCTGCCAGGCTACACCGCCAGTAGACCCCGCAGCACACTATTTGACACTTGGAATGTGTAGATCTATTAAAGAGCTTCAGATTGACTATAAGAACTTCGTGATAACTGTAGAATTGAGTAAATAGGTGTAAGTCAAAGACCCTCACTTTGTGTGGCGTGGCCGAAATTTACGTGGTCCGAAGGTGGGGGTGGCCGAAGGTGGGTGGTCTACGGTACTTAAGTACTACCTCGAGCAAACAGATGATGCGGCTCTTACGCAGTGGCAACAGTCTGACAGATTGGAGCTTCAATTGTGTGATAGCGGTCTGAATGACAAGACCAACCAACCAACGCTGCGCGAGTTTTGTGCAAAGTGCGAGACTTTCCCGAGAGCTGTCCGGCTGCCAACCTTGGTCAGTGGAAATAACGCACGCTGTCACACGACTACGCGCAGATCAATTGATCGAGTAATATTGAGAAAAGATCAGCAAACATTTGAAAACAAGCTGTCGTTGTACGTGGGGGGTGTGTCTTGCAGGAAGATGAACCCGTTGGATTTTAATAACGCTTTCCAAGGATAGAAGACCAAAGATAGAAGACCAGAGACAGAAGACCAGAGACAGCCTTTAGACATCTGGAAGGAACCAGGCACCCGGCTTGTTGTCGTTGCAGGCACGTCTTTGAGGGTGGAGAGAGGATGACGACCTCGGATCTTTGCCGAGGTAATTAAGTTCCGATGTTATACGTCTTATCATACACATCAGTAACGTTAACATTTGAACTCAAGAAAATTGGCTGCTGCTTTTTTCCAAATCTACCCAGGTGGGGACATGGGATTCGGGATCACCATACTTCTGAATTCCCATGACAATGCTAATTTTGACCTAAAACTCAGGAATCATAATGCCGATATCCTTTCTCTCCGCCAACGCCAGGATGGCGTTCCCGGCAGCAAGGTCCGTCATACCGACCCCTATGCTCTTGTAAACCAGGAGCCCGTCCTGGAGCCAGCGCAGGAGCTCGGGGTTGTCCGCCCGCCTCCGCAGCTCCTCGACCTGGCCGAGCTCGGCCAGGCTCTCAGGCCCCAGCTTGCTCTCGACCACCTCGCCGGCGTGGCGCAGCGTGCCCTCGCGGTCGTCGACGAGCACCGTGCCGCCGTCGAGGGTGACGCGGCCGGCGACGTGCTGCAGCAGGGCGGGATCCAGCTCCATCATGTTGGGCTGCCACGAGCCGACGGCCGAGACGTAGGGCTGGCGCTCCCTCTGCTCCCCCGTGACGTACCTGGCCGGGAACAAGGGCGACGTCGTGCCCACCGTGCAAAAGACGGCGTCTGCCACGGCCAGGTGGCTCTCGAGCCAGGAGTCGTAGTCGTCCCGCGCAGGGTCCACGTACTCGATGGTGGCCGCCGACTTCCAGCGCGCCTCGTTCTCGGTCGTGATGGTCTCGATCAGCTGGCTGGCGCGGGCGGCCGTGCGGTTCACCAGGCTGACCTGGCGGATCTCGTCACCCCGGAGGGCCAAGGCGAGGCGGAGGTGCCACAGAGCCTGCCTGCCGGCGCCAAAGACGACAATGTTATCGGTACGGCGGCGCCACAGCCACGGGATGAGCGCGCTGAACGAGGTGCGGTACCCCGTGAGCTCCTCGGCGTTGAGCACGCCTGCGGGCAGCCCGTCCTGGTCGCAGAGGGCCAGCATCCCGTGGAGGCCGGCGCCGGCGGCGGGTGACGAGGGCGCCGGGGTAACGATCAACTTGGTTCCGACATTGGTGGCCGAGGTGAAGGGCCGGAACAGGCACCGCTGGCCCTCGGGCCGGTTCACGATGGCCGCGGCCGGCTGGTGCTTTCGCTCCGAGCCGGTGGAGAAGTCGACCAGGCACTGCGCCAGTACATCGCGGAACTCGAGTATATCTGGCTTGGGCAGGTCGATCAGAATATCATGCACGGCCTTGTCGCTGAGGACTCGGAAGCCGCCCATTTTCTTTGTTGCTGGCTAGCGTTAGTTCCCCAGAGTCCCTAATAGGACCCTCAGTGAGTAATGACTAAAATAATGAGGTTGGTTTCACAATCTAGGTGGTATGGGAAACGGTCGGCGCCGGACCCGTGGGATGTTTTCCAAGGTTATGGGCTGTGATTCTGAACGGAATCTCCCGGCTTCCGTTCCGTGCCTCCTCGGTCGGCTGCACATGTGCATGTCCTGGTCATAACTTGTGGGGAACATCCAAGTCTGACTGTCTGCCAAATTTTAATGTGCAACATTATTAGCATGCCCGGATGCGATGTGTGCTGCCGAGAGTTGGGGGAGACACATGATACATCAATCTCTGGCAATAGAATATGGTCACATTTCTATAATATTAAACAGGCTCATAAACCTGGATGGCTTCAATCTTCTATGGTTGCTTTGTAGAACTACTAGTACCTACTTACCTAGGTAGTCTACTCTACTGATGACAAAGATACAAATGGGAGTACACGTAAGCAGTTTCACAAGTTGTGTTGCATCTATAAATGATGAAGGCGGAGCCCTCAGGACTTTCAACCAGACTTAGCTAGCATTTGAGTTATGCCTAGGTGTGCGTGATGCTCGTAACCGGTATATCTTTAGAGTTATTATAGTTTTCAATATGTAGCTCAAGGCTAGCTTGAGCTAGTAGAACTATTTCAGAATACTCGAGTATCTAGACTTAGAGGAATCTTCCCTGATTTAATCTTTTTCTCGTTCAGATACTACACCCAAGCAACTATCAAAGGCACCCTCCAGATGTCAAATCCATACCTACCTAGGTACTTAGTGAGCCGGCATGGGTTCTACTCTTCGTTGTAACATCCTCGTGGAGAGGTTACCTGCAGCTGTGGAAATCCAGCTATAATCGATGCTCAAGAAGCACATGAGCTTGCTTGCTCAACCCTTGCCGCTCATCCCCCTTTCCTGAAGTCCCTACCTAGGTACTTAATGTATGCTTAGCCCAGGTCACCCCGCCGCAATTGAGCCACATTCGTTAGGGCTCAAGATCTCAAAGTAGTACAAAGCAGCTTGGACCTGAACCGTGGCGACAACGATATTTTACAGGTTTCTCATCACAAGACATCCCTGAATGGTACCCAGAGCATGTGTTCACACATGATACATGCTTAAGTATGTAATAATTCAATGCTATTTCACGCACAATGGATCAATCAGCCCCCTACCGCAAACAAAGGAAAGCCTCATGACAAAATCCTAAAAATTAGCAAGTTGAGATTCATGATGCACTAGGAAAGACAGTCGAAAGCTCACAAGCAGCAGGTTGAAACACACCAATGAGGTGCTAGACAACTTTCAAATGTAACTGGTATCGTGTGAGCTAAGCAGAATATACAAGCGGCAGCTGAAGCAAGGGTTCAAGTGCTGTCTATCCTGCCTGCTTCATGCTGAAAAGATGGCCACGCTGCATCTTGAGTACTGTGACCAGGAACTTGGAGGGTTTGGTCGTACACTGATGCTGACCAGCAGAAATTACAACAGCACTTTCAGCTTTCCCTCAATACCTGACATTGTTCAGGTTGACGTTAATGGCCGCCATTTTCTTGCCCAGGTACTGCTTGCTGTCTTTTACAATCAGCTTCAATGTTATCAGGCATAAACATGAGGGGTCAGCCCAAAGGCCTCGAATTCCTTTCTGACATGACGAACAGTACTCTTGACCTCATCCTGGATAGAGATGCCCGCAGTTCTCAGGTTGTTGTCTCAATGGTCACAAGTTTAGGGAACTACTAATACAAGTGGCTACCTAGTACTGGTAGTCTTTGCGCAGCACCTGGGGACAGCAACCCTTCGAACTGGCACTATCCATCCTCCCTTTCACTATCATAGTGGGGAGTATAATGTATATGACTTTGGTGTAAGTTGTCTAGTATGAAAATTACTGAAGGGCATTGACCTTGGTACGTGTGGCAGGAGGTGTTCTTTTTTTGGCAGTGGCAACAACCAATGTCTTCAGCTAGTTTATCTTGATCACTCTCTATAACAAAGTTGATACTTGTGATTATTGGTCGAGGAGCTATGACAAGATGCCAAGAGTCACTTGGTGTTTACTGGGATATACCTAAAAACCTAGGTAGATTTCTGCTTGTGATGCTGCTTTACTTGGTGTGGCAAAGATGGAGTAAACATTGAAGGAATATCTTCTAGACAACTCATCTAGTCAACACAATAGTTTCCTTGTAATTGAAATGCTGGGATCGTTATATCCTTTTCCTTGTGTGATTATTCCTTGGCTATGACTGGGACTTTTCAACCCTTGGGTTTAGAAGGCGACGCTAGTCAACTGGCGAAAAGCTTTATTCACAGTGTGGAGGTAGGATGGGTCAAGCATTGAAGCGAGAGCAAAACCATAGAATGCATATGGAGAGCTGGGAAGCCGTGGATCATTTTTAATGATTCTAGCGCCCTTGCAAACTCTCTAAAGAGAGTTCAGGTACCAAAATTAATGCAACACTCTTTAATTACATCCAATTCCAAGTCTCTAAAATAAGGTTTGTCAAGGACAAAGACAAACTTTGGCTTTTGATAATGAACTTGGCCTGCCTACCCTAGCAATGGAACAAATTCTAGCGTATTTGCTTGATGCACGATATACTATGTATGTAGCACAACATTGCCCTGTCGTCGGCTGAGGATCAGTATGGTTTGGGGTAAAGGGGGTAGCAAAGCATACTTGCCAACCAGCCTCACGGCTTGACTTGTACCACAGGAAGTCAGCAGCACAGGGAAGACCATGTCCGTCGGTCAGTCCGTCCCTATCAAGTTCGTGCCCATCACATGAGCTCACCCACGCACACCACCAGAACGCGAGGCTTCCCGCGCAAAGATCTGGGCGAAGAGAGAGGGCAAGAAGGGGAGGCCCCGGGCTTGGCTGAAGCCACGAGGTTTCAAGCCCATGAGGGAGTAGCACGAACGAGACTGGAACTAGACTGGAAACGACCTGTGCCGTGGTCCTGAAGTCGCGGTGCCCAGGTGCTGTTCATGAGTACATTTGTACTGTACTTGTACAAGAGTGTACGCTCTCTCGCAGCCCCTCTTTGCTTCCTCCTAGGCTCACCTTGGTTGGTGCCAAGGCAGGAATGTGCGATGAAGCACCGCAGCATGTCGGCACCGTGTGACGACGGGTCGGGTGTCCCAGGCTGGTCACGTTTTTTCCTGGCTTGGTCTCAGGCTCAAGCTTGGGCGCTCTGGTTCCCGTCGGCTGGCTTCACTGGTGAGGTGTGCAAATGTGCGCACCCGGTGTGGCGTCCCTCAGCCCTAGACATACAGCTCCGCCAGGGCATGGGTAAGGGCTGAGCGGTGAAGAGGCGTGATTGTGTGGGCTAAGGGCGGGGGCCCATCCCTTTGAGGCTGAACGTCTTGTGTGAGGCGAGGGAATGTTTGATTCTCTTGCCCGCCCTGTTCGTCTCCGACTCGGCAATGTGGCGCGGCCCACCTAGGAGACCGCAGGATGTCTCTATCACCTCTGGAGAGATGTGTACACCAGTACTTCCCCATTTGCTACGAGCCAGCTATGGAAGTTGGTTGGAAGAGACAAAGGAACGTACAAGAAGGCGGCTGACTGCAGTTACTTGAGTACGGATACCCAGTGAGGTGGCGTAATCTGGGCAACGTCAGACGGCATCCCGCCATGAGGTTGTGGCCCCCGGAATCTGCTGGTTGTAGATTGTCGCCACCCCCCCCCCCCTTTTTTTTTGTCTCTTCAATGTTCTGATATTAGTATAATAGTAGGTAGGTATTGGTCGGTTCAGCACATTGGCTTTATGGCATTTCGCAGCTAGGCGGGCCACGGAAATGGGCGGTTGATGCGGATGGTTGGTTACCTCGCAACAAACAGCATTGCACACCCCGACGCTAGAGGGGGGTGACTGCTGTGCTATTCCTGTGCAGGGTACTCCGTACACAGTACATGCGCAGCAGTTGCAGTTGGTCTTCCTGCCCCACATCCTGGCGGCCCCTTGGACAAGTTCAAAGTACTGAAGTACGGATTACGAAGTACCGGTACTGTGTAGTTGACAGATGGCTCTTCCGGCTGACGACGCCGTCTCGGTTGCTGTTATCGACAAGGCCAGACAAATCATGCCGAAAACAGCACAACAGAGCACAGCCGTCACCCAGCAGCCATCGGCAGTTCATCATGTCGTTAATCTCCCTGAAAGATGGCCAAAACACCGCCTCTAATTTTAGGACGAACGCGTGCCATTTGGACGGATATTGCCAGTTTGGGCTGAGCTAGCTCATTGGCCCTTCTCCCTCCCGTCTTGGCGGGTTGGGTGGTGGGCAGTGGCACCACTGCCTCTCAAACTGGTTGCGTGGCAGCGTGGCAGCGTGGCAGCGTGGCAGCGTAGGTGGCCC
>MAVT02000099.1:11761-42461 GCA_001702395.2 Diaporthe helianthi | reverse complement strand
GGTCCCAATTTTATTTTTCCAACAGTGCCGTTGTGGTACTGCGCAGTGCCGTACCGCACAGGTACCCAGCACCTATACCTGCTCTGCTTTGCTCATCCTTGCTGCTGTTGCCGTTGCTACAGCACATCCTGCAGCTACGGCCAGCAGCTCTCTATCTCGCCCAGCAGCCCAGAAGCACCAAACACCGGGAACCAAGCACGGCAGAGACAAGAAAGTCCATTTCAAGTGCTACTTGCTGTACGTGCGTGCCCCGACAGGGTGCGTACATACTGTGTGCTGCCCTGTGCTTCTCCACCCAAGCTACATGCTTGAGGTACGGAGTACGTACCTACCGTCTGTGCCGTGCACCTACCCTGGCACCCCTGTGCCCCTTCCACTCTGTTACCAGGTATCCTTGTAGCCCTGTAGCCCCGTACCCATGTACCCATGTACCCATGTACAATCCCGTGAAACCCGCCGCACCACCAACTATGTATGTTTAGCCTCTCCTCCTTCCCTCATCCTCTCAACACCTTTGAGCTTGTTTTCAATTCCTCCCTCCTCCTTCGTACATCCCACCCTTCTGCGGCCACGAGTTGATTGCTTCCTTCCTTCCTTCTTACCTCATTCCCCTTGACTTCACAGTGAGAGAGTGAGAGAGACAGCGTGCTTCCGGACTCACACGCGCTTTCTGGCAGACACGACGTTTCTATCAATCGGTGAGTGACTGCGTGAACATGTTAGTTGGATTGCACCATTCGCTATCTTGAATCAACTGCACCGTGCATCTATCCATGTGGTCCGGCCATGCTGGCTGCTCCTGGATCAATCTGCTTTTCCTGTTGTGTGATGCCATGCCACACTAGTTCTCACTGTGTTTTTCCTTCCTTTTTTCCTCTTCCTCCATGGAGAATGGGAGTGGCACTGGTTGGGTGGGCGCTATCCATTTTTGTTGGCTTCGAACACCATACCTAACCCAACCTCCTAACCTCCCCACGCTACCTGGCCCAGTGTGCCGCTACTTCCCACTGCCACACTTCTCCTGCCTACTTTTATTCCAGACCATCTCCCTCCCACGCCCACCACACACACACCCACACCTCTCACGTCCCGCGTCAGCATTCCTGCCCATTCAAAACCAGGCCGCTTCCGCACCCACCCACGTTTTTTGAAGCATTCTTTACCGTCCCAGCCCCAGCTCATCTTTGGCTCCCATTCCCTCGTCTACCCACAGTTCACCCGACCGGCCGACCACACAGATGCAAACGGCTGCTTCTCTCCTGGCCCTGAATCGTCACCTTTACATGTGCCTGCCTCGCCGTTGCCTGAAATCATCGTGACTAACGTCAACGGACAATCCAGCCTCTTCACCGACCTCGTCGCTATCGATCTGTCCTACTTCACTCATCGCCGCTTGCGTGCACCCAAAACCACTGCTAAGGGAAACGAAGGACGGAACAGAAGGTTTCTTCCACACACCACAATACTGGAAGGCAAGAGCAAAGGATACCAACCCAGGACATTCTCTTCGCCGACGCATCGCCTCTTCGCTATCGTCGACATCGCTCTCTCCCACACCCCGTCGCACGGCTCCTGACCAGCTGTCTTTCCGTGATCCACTCGACACTCGAAGTCTTGTCCATCGGCAATCGAGACGAGTCGACTATCCACTACCCTTACCGCCTATTTCGAGACTGCTCAGTTGCTGGAATATTGCCTGTGCATCTTTTCTCCTCGCCCGCTCCTTCCTTTCTGCTTACTGCCTGGTACGTTAGCCCCCGACTCCTCGCCTTCCACACAACTTACCACCTCGTCGGAACCCTCTTCGTGTTGGCCTCTGGACAGGCCTGGAACTCAACCCTGCACGGCGTGCACTGGAGCCTGAATAAGAGCGCACGGCCGGCACACTCCATTGTCTCGAACTCCTCCTAACAACCTGTTACACTCTCACCGGCCTTTTTGTTACGCTACCAAACATTTATTTATCAGCTAACAGTTGACTCCGTCCAGATCCGCTTTGCTGCGTTGATCAGCTGTGACACCAAATCACTCGATTCCCCAGATGCTTGCACTTTCCCAACCTCTGGTCCAGTCTACCACACTTTTCCCACACAATAACCCCGCCGTTGGGATGCCGTACACGCCACCTAGCAAGTCTCCTGCCTCGTCAGCTCCCACATCACCAGAGACCAGCCGCCGGCCGTCTCTTCAGCAATCCCCCGGTGGCTCTCGTCCCGTTCTCCCTCGGTCCGCCTCGTACCTGACCAAGCACCGAAGAACACCGTCTGCGGTGGGAGCCAGCCATGGCCCAATAAACCAGCCCTCGCCCGAGGCCACTGTGGCCGACCTCAAGGGCATGCTTAACCATAGTGTCCGCCAGTCACCACCCCCCGTTACTGACCGCCAGACAATGCCCAACGGCGCCGTCATCTCGCCCCCCGAGTCATCAGCATCTAGCGACGATGACGACCTCCCTCAAATGCGTGGCCGTCGCATCGAGAACCTGAAGAAGCTGCATGATGCCATCAGCCAGATTCCACAGCACCGCGAGGGCTCTCCCAGCAACACAGGAGATGTCGTCGACGCTGGGGATCTGCTTGTTCTCCCTTCACAAGCTGACAAAATCGCCGACGGTGTGCACCACAGCTTTAGCACGAGCTCGTTGGACGACCTCGCACATGCACGCAGAACTAAACACCAAAGGTCCATGACGATGCCCGACGTTGGTCTTTCGAAATCCGCCGAGGCTTCAACAACAAACTCGGACGAGGACGAGGAAGAGGATGAGCTCATCCCGAGACCTCAGATGCTGCGCAAGAAGTCCGGCGAGCTTGTGCGTCCCGCCCTGCGGCCCGCCTCTCGCCGCAGGCCCTCCAGCATGCCAGGCACACCTACCTTCTCCAAGGCGGTCCATTTCGACTCTCACCTCGAGCATGTCCGCCACTTCCTCCAGGTCGATCGTCCTCTCGCCGTTAGCGCGGGGTCCTCGCCGGTCGACAACTATGACAGCGACACCGAGTACCCCTTCGGCAATGAGGACAAGCACGGCGCCCGGTCTCCCCCATTTGAGTGGGAAATGCTGATCCATAACTTCCCTACCGAGACGCCTGCCCGAAAGTCCCAGCCAGTGCGCCTAGAACGGGTCTGGCTCTCCAACGACCACAAGTTCTTGATCGGCTCGGTTGTAGTTGCCAACATTGCCTTCCAGAAGTCGGTGGTCTGTCGGTTCACTCTGGACTACTGGAAGACGACATCTGAGGTCAACGCCGAGTATGTGGCTGAGGTCACGCCCAGATTCGCTGAGCATGGCCATGACCGGTTCAACTTCAGCATTAAGTTGGCTGATCTGGCAAACTTGGAGTCCAAAACCCTCTACTTCGCCATCAAGTACACCGCTGGCGGCCAGGAACACTGGGACAACAACAACGGCCCCAACTTCCAGGTCGACTTCCGCAAGAAGATGCTGCCCCAGAACGGCAAGAAGGGTGTGATCGGTGCGGCCAACAGGCCTGCTAACTCTCTTCCAAGGAGCAATCGCCGCTCCAATCCTTCCACAGCACCACGACCCAAATCGATGCCTATGGGCTTCGACGACTTCGGCGACAGCCCCAAGGTCAACTTTGACCAGTCGATCCACGAGTACTTGGGCGAGCCCGGGCCCGCACTGCGGCTGAAGAGTTCTAAGTCGACCACCAGCATTCCCAGCGACAACTTATCCAACAGACTGTCAGCCCCGAGTGGACAGGCATTCTCGAACAGATACGACTTTGGTGCTTCCCTTTCCGCCGCGATGCAGGCCGCGAAAGATTCAATGACCAAGCCCGACACGTTGCAAATGAAGTCGCGCCGTCAGAGCCCGTCTTTGACGACAGTCAACATGGGAAAGCCGATCTCCCAGGACCAACAACCAACTGCAACAAACAAGGCCTTGGCCTCTGTCAAGAGCTCAATGCCAGCCGTTCCTGGCACCGGGTCCACTGGGGCAACGAGCATTGCGTCGTCATCATACGAGGAAATAGTCAACAAATACTGCTTTGTACGTACCCATGGATGATCTCTGCTCTCGAGCTCCTTCAACAAACCCAGGCGCCAGACAGCCAACAGCCACGATACCAGTACTAACTTTTTGGTGCGCAGTTTGGATCCAAGCAGTCAAGCCCCCAGATGAGGGACGGTACTCTGGGAGGCGGAAAGTTTGATGGTGCCGACGATGCGTTGGCACGCGGGATGAATAGCAGCGGGTCGAGCAACAGCGGTAGTCCTCTGACTTTCGGCTCGCTGCCACGCGGCCGTGGTTCTCAACGACAGTGGACCACTTCGGATCCGAACCCCTACTTCCAGAACTCGGCCTTGCTCCCTCCCGTGGGCGCCTCCCCGAATGTCTCGCCTCTCGGTAATACCATTGTCCGAACTGACAGCCCCTCCAGCGGTCAACCACGATCGTCGCCTTCGGTGATGGGCCAGTCCACCGGACGAACGGCTTCGCCGGCGTCCATGGTAGGTGGGTTTCAACCCTTCACCGGTACGTCGCCAGATGAGTTTGCGAGTTACATGCACGATCGATTTCCATTCTCCGGTCCCGACGCTCATTCTGCGACAGCAATTAGGGGCAACTAGCGCTTAAACACCAGGGCACAACCTCATACACATTCTCACGACACGTTGGCCTAGACTACCCTCGCTCAGTGGGTGCTGAACGATGGCTCGACGTCAGTCACCATTCGCCTCGAGTACCTGCGACCACTCTTCTGAGTTTGGGGCAGGCTGCACGATGGTGTCGGCATCTGTATCGGCTTGGTGCAGGCGATTTCTTTCCTCTTCTGTCTTTCCAGCATATTTCCGGGCTCAAGGCGTTTTGGAATCGCAGTGAAGCGAACACTATCATGGCATGACTGAATGATGTCCCCGAGCATACGGAAGGGTGGGGCGTCTAAATTGATTTGAGAGGGAAAAGGATAATACGGCGGTTGGTTTTCAGGTTGGGTGTAACGGTTCTACAAAAAAAACGGCGTTCCGGCGGCTCATCATACCTAGGGTTGCTTTTCGAGTTCTTCCTCATTGCTGTTCTTTCTCTCTCGGTCGCTTTCTGCATCTGGGCCCATCCAGCTTTGATAGCGTGTCTGTTGGTTGGTTGTGTTGGGCGGGTTTTCACGGGGCCAAGGAGGCATCATCTGTATAGCCAGCAAGCACTGTGTCACCACTTCAGTTATATGATACGGCCTGGTCGGGATAGGCTTGGGTTTACTGGGAAGGAACGCAGAAAGAAGCTACCGGTGTGAATTCGCAGAATTAATGCATCTTATCCTTTCCCTTCAAGTGCTCGTTTCAAAAGTTTTTCTTTTCAGTCTTTAATGTTGCGGGTTTTTTGGGGGGTGAGGTCTTTTTTTTTTCTTTCTTTTTTCTTTTTCTGATTTCTTCTTTTTTTTTCGCTGCACAATTGCTGGACACTAACAATATCTCCTCTCTCTCCTGAGGCGCATCTGGGCAATAGAGGTCTCACATCACTTTTGGTTTGCAAGGACCGTTGGCAGCGTCTCGGCAGAAAAACGCGGTGGTCACACACGAGAAGGCAGGGACTCGGGACATGACAGACAGGGTGGAGGGAGGACAGTCGGAGTTTTGTTTTGGAACAAGGAATTTTGACAGGCAGGCAGCCAGGCTGGAAACCACTTTGAGAACTGATGAGAGAGGTTTACAGAGTGGTTTCTAGTGTGGGCTTGCTTATTGGATCGGATGGGACTTGGGCTCAGGTGCTATGTGGTTGATTTAAGTGATGATTGACTGTGTGGAATCAATTTTCAAGTTGATAGAATTAAGGGACTGGAGGTAATATTGGGGGGGAAGGCTTGGGTGGGTAAGTAGGTAGGTTAGTTGTTGCCGTCAATGTTACAAGAATTAAAATAAAGAAACTATTTTCTACAAGTTATATCTTATACAGATACTAGTTAATCATTCGATAAGTATCGTTCTTAAATCTATATATAACCTACTAAGTAAAGGTATATAGTCCCTTTAAATAGTTATAAACGTTTAAAGACCTAGTATTTATAAAAGAAACAATGTTATAAGGTCGATAATAAATCACGTAATTCTATTGTTTTATTAACTATAGTTTTCATTAATTTCGTTTTAAATATAGTTTATTTTCTCGCCTTATACTAGGCGCTATATTAACTCACTAACTATAGGTAAGGATAATAAGACGGGTAATAAAAAGGAAATAAAAAGTACTATATAAGTTTTATATAACTTAAGCTTAAAGGTATTATTTAATAATTAAATACTTACTATTCTTACTATATAACTATAATAATTATTTATTATAAAAGAAACTTAGAATAGCGTTTAAATATATATAAGTAGAAAACTTTAAAAGGTATAAAGTTATACTTACTTAACTTATAACTTTTTAGAAGAATAAGCTATATTAAACTATTAACTAGTAGCCTACTAGCTATTAATAATACCTTTACCCTTACTTTCTTCTTATAGTAGGTATTATTTATACTAGTAGGTTAAAGATACTTTATTTAAAAAAGGAATTAGGTAAGTAAGTAAGTAAATACTTAAGTAAGTAGTTTATAACTTATATAATATCGTTACTAAATATTATTTTTATAGAAAAAAGGTTACTACTATATAATATACTAAGATATTTATATAGCTTATATATATATACTATTTTAAAGTATTTTTATATTATTCTTCATAGTATAATTAACTTAAGTAAGTAATAAAGTCTATGTAAATATAAGGAATTAAAAAGAATACTACTTACCTTTATACGTTCTTAAATAAAAACTACTTATAAATAGCTTCCTTTTAAGGGAAAGTAGTATTTATACACTTTATATATAATTACCTAGGTATTTAAAATAAAAGGATTTATATACCTTACTCTTTAAGTAAAACCTTTCAGTAAACGATTTTTAAAGGCTAGAGTTATAAGTAGTAAAAGAAAGGAAAAGAAAAGAAAAGAAAAAGAAAAGAAAAAGAAAAGAAAAAGAAAAGGAAAAGAAAAGGAAAAGAAAAGGAAAAGGAAAAGGAAAAGGAAAAGGAAAAAGAAAAAGAAAAAGAAAAAGAAAAAGAAAAAGAAAAAGAAAAGGGGATAAACTCTAACACATAAATTATCATTACAATACAGCACTATTTCTTCATCATATCTCAAAGAAACATGTTCAGCGTGCGTTTCTAACATCTAATTAACTACATATAAAACAAAAGAGGGCGCGGGGGCAAGGCCGGGTATCCTTTTTTCCCAGCTCAAGCTCAGGCCTCGCCTGCCTGCCTGCCCTGCCTGCCTGCCTGCCCTCATCAACCGGAACACCAGGGCCCAAAAAACCCGCGCGAACAGATGGATGGTATCATATTCCTATATCCTGCTATGCTTGCTCCCCCGCCTAGGCGCATCGCTCCAGATCGTCGTCATCGACACGCCCGCGCTGCTCGACCCGTCATCCATGAGATCGGCCGCACCATTGTTACCAACACCACCACCACCAGCTGCTGTCATGCCGGCGCGGCTACTGCTCCTGCCGATGCTGCCACCGCCACCGCCCCCCGCCCCCGAGAGGCTGTTGAACCGCGATATCGGCACCCGGCTCGAAGTGCTGTCGTGCGACGCGTCCCGCGGGGAAAAGGCGCCTCCGCCGCCGCCGGCGGCCCTCGACTGCGAGCGGCTCCGGCTGCGGCCCCGGCTCAGCTCGATCGAGTGTGTCGGCAGCTTTGGGGTCCACGGGCCGCCAGCGCCTCCGACCCCGCCCTGACCGTTGCCGTTGCCGTGGTCGACGGACCGGCTCGTGGGCCTGGAGAAGCTGTGGTGGCGCGTGTGATGGTTGGTTATTGTTGTTGTTGTCGTTATCGTCGTAGGCGTGCTGGGGACGCTCTCGTTGATGGAGTGGTTCCGGATGTTGTGGGTCGAGTATATGGATGTGGGCGTCCTGGGGGAATACGGGCTGTTCGGAATGCTGCTGCTGCTGTTGAGTTTCTGCCACTCGGGCGGTGTGGGCAGCTTGCTCAGCGCCATGCCGATCTGGCTGCGGCGTGGGAACCGCGGGTCGACCTCTGCGAAGTCGTCGGGCTCGTCCGGGATGGTAGAGAGGAGCACCACCGGCTCGGGTTTCCAATATGATAGGCCCGAGTCCTGGTGTGAGAGGGAGCGCGGCGAGTTCACGTAGGTATCGGCTGCGCTCGGCGGCGGTGGCAGTATTGCTGTGGACCCGCGGATGGTGCTGCTGTAGTTGTCTAATGGAAGGTGGGACGGGGCCCTGCACCTGAACATGTCGTCGTCGTCGTCTGCCCGGCTGCTCTTGCGGAGGAACTTAGGAACGAATGTCTTGTACATTTTCTTCTGGAACGTCTTTGTGGTGCCGAAGACGATGAAGGCGAGGAGGCTGGGTGAGACTCCTGAGAGGTAGCCCCTAACGCTAGAGAGTGCTCGTTTGTGTGATGTGTCGGGCTCGGGTTTGTATGCACTTTCCACAACGTGGCCTTTTGCCGAAAGCCTGGGACCGATGTTTGTATATTCGAAGACGCTGAATTCAGGTCAGCTATGTTGCAAACCTTGCGATGGCAACTGGGCTGGTAGCGAGGATGTCGGCTGGGGAGGCAGGACTTACCAAAGCATCACGAATGCTATTGAGAGACGGATGACGAGCCAATTGTCAAATGAGCCGTTGGGCGACCTGGACTTGTTTGAGTTGGCCCTGCTACGGAAGCTTCTCATGCCCGATGTCCCAGTCGATGCCCCGCCCTTTCCGTACTGAATCCCTCCCCATGACCTGAGCTGATGGCGCGTCTGCACGTATTTGAAGAGGATCATGAGCAGAAAGATGCACGCCCCAACAAGACTGAGCACAACTGTGACAAGAGCCAGTTAGTGACACCATTCCGTAGGTAAATTCAAACAAGGAATGACCCCAGAGGAAATACACACATTGCGCATTCGCCACGATCATGTAGACATTGAAGTCCTTGTGAGTGAAGTCAAACTGAAGCAGTATGATCATGATGACCGCCAGGGCGATCGGAACGATCCGACCCGTGATGGATAATACCCGTAGAGCTTTCGGCTTCTTGGCCCACCAGTCATAGACTGTTGCCGTCAAGGAAAAGGAACTAAAATATTTTGATGATTAGAATGCGCGCATTCATAGGGCAAGCTGAGGTGGACCTACAAGAAGAAAACGAGGGTTGATTCGACCGTGAATGCGAATATGCCTGCTCGCAATTGTGTATTAGTTGGGAAGATGTCTCTTAACCGGGGTCAATTGACCGGCGGCGCCAGACATGGAAACACGCTGGCCTCTCTGCAAGATTGCATTCACAAAAGCAAGTAACTTCTGACGAGGGGGGGGGGGGAAGTTGGAACATTGGAAAACACTTACGGATATATGAGAGAACCAACTTTGGACCGAAAATGCCTTTTTGGTATTGCACCTCGGCGTTGTCGGCATGATCCTTGCCATAGTAATACTGCTCGACCATGAGGTTTCTCCAGTTTATGTAGTCGTAGAGCTGCTGGATGATGCTCGAGTAGGTGGCGAGGAGGGTGAAGTATGAGATGAAGGCGATGTAAGTCTTCCTCTCATTGTGTGTCCAGACCAGCCAGACCAAGATGCCGTTGGCGATCAGACACACAAACGAGTAGGCGAGGCATCCGATAGCATCGCCCAGGACGCTGTCGGGCAGCTGAAAGGCTCCCATTCCACGATATTGTCATCCGGTGGTGGCCGTATCATAGTGTTCCGGAGGACCCAAGGTCCCGCGCATAGGAAGAACCGACGGACAGACCAGAATGACAGACAGACGGACGACAAGAGAATTGAACCGGAAGAGAATGACGAGGTGAGGTTGGGTCGCACTTGAGAAGAGGGCGGAAGGGATGGCGGCCTTGTTGCAAGTTACAAGACACTGGCATGGACATTGTAAGTGGGGCCCGAGGATGCATCAAGGCTGACCGGGCGCCCGCCACGGACCCCCTTCCCTGACCGGATGCGAGGTGGGTGGTGGGAGGTGGTAGGTGGGAAACCAGGTGAGAAGGCGTGGTTTCCATTTCGGAGCAGTTCCTGGATTTCGCAGAGGGCGGCACCCATGACTCGGCGGGGTCGTGTGGGAGTGGGCCCCACGTGGGTTTGGTGATGCCGGTGCAGAGTGCACACTGCGGACTGACTGACTGACGGTTTCGGGTTAAAAGAGGCTGAAGGATGGGCGCACAAGCAGACCGGGTGTCACCGTGTGGGCGGTGCTTCGGTTCCTAGCTAGCTATTCTGGCCCACATGAATCAGCAATATGCCCATGTGCCCAGGTGTGCGCCGTGCGGGGACCAGCGCCGTGGGGTCTGGACCGGAAGTTTTGGGGACAATGGCCGGCCTCATTTCTGAGCCCTTTTTAGTGCCCGTTTTGGCTTTCTGCCCTTGTCGTCTGCTGCAGATGGGGGATCTTTCTGAAACAGGGCTGCCAACCCTCAAGAATACCAGAGCCCATGGGAACAGCGTCATCCCGGCAGCGTGCCACCAAGGACGAGATCTCAGATTGAGGCTCCAAGAGCCCTCCAAAAGCATAGTCTCCACTCCCCCAGGTGCCTCACATGTGCAGCCGTCACACCACTCGACTTCTGGAAATAGCATCACCGGCTGTGGTCTCATGGCAGGGGCCCAGAGATCTGGCTGCGAGCTGGCGGTGATGGAGCCAGACAGAGAGAGAGCACTTGAGACTGAAAACCGACCGCATTCGATAATCGCGTAAGCGAGGTGTGGGTCCGTCATGTGGTTCAATGTTCAGAGATGGAAAGAGGGTGGAATATCCGGTAACCCATACCCAACTGACTGACGACCAGGCCAAGTCAGGATCAAGTCAGGGCCAAGTCAGGTCATGACTGCGGATCGATGGATCAGAAACAAGATAGCATATCTCTCGCTCGCCCCTGCACGGTGCATCACAGCTGTGACAAATCATTTTTTTTTGGGCGACTTCAGGAGAGTTACCGAGTACCACAGTACGCGTGAATAGTTCGATGTGACCTTGTTGCGCAAGAGTGGACGAATTGCGACAATAGGCCCGAAACGATGAAAAGGAGACGGAGAGAAGTTGTTGTCGCTCCAGTTACCACAGTACTCCGTACCACAGTCATTGATGAGGCTGTCGAGTGGTGCGTGATGATTGACTATCAGTTCAATTTGTCCTATTTGGCTGGATTGGGCATGGTCTCAACGGACAAGGCTCGATTGGGGATTGACCCCAGATCAATTTTGCCGGCCGAAAAGAGAGTTTGGAAAGGCGGATTGGTGGACGTTGTCGTGGGATGACAGCTACCCGCCAGCATTTCATCTCCCAAGAATGACGGACCATGATGAGTCAGCAGACCGCGGCTCACCACAACGTCCTGCCGTCGTGGACCCTAACGCCGACACTACTTTTTTTCCTGGTACCTCTATTGAATTGACTTGCCCTTTTCCGTATCCCAACCCACAAAGCTTGTCACATCCGAACCCTTTTTCAATTTCATCTGGCCATATGCACAAATATATCGAGACGTCATTTGCACAACACGAAGCTCTTTGACGTTCCTGGACCATTATCCGGGCGGGGAGTGGACCGTGGGGAGTGCATGAGTGTGGTGTGGATCGGAAAGGGGGCGCGACAGGCGACGGGGCCACAGGGAAACACTTTAGGAGACGGGTTTGTGAAGTGCTCGTGCGCAAAAGACACTCGCAATTCACGGAAGCGATCCGATCGAAAAGCTGCCATCTGATCGATGTTCGCCAGGGTTCGGCTGCTGGGGCAGTTTACACCAAGACTTTGTTTTGTCATGTTGGATGCTTGTGTTCATGCTGGTCGACGCCACGCCACGGTACCCTCAGTCCCACCGTGATCTATTTGTGTCACTGTGATAAAGTGTCAAATCTGGGCTTGGCGTCGATGACCAGAACTCCAAGGCCTGCCAGCCACTTGCAGTCTGCCGTGCTTCCCCCGCCGGCAAGCACTTCAACACACGAGTGGTGTTGAACCTGGCCCATACCGAGCTCCATGTCACCGTCAATGCAACTGCGGGCGCCACCCCAGGTTGCACACCTCTTCTTCAGTGGGGTCCTTGATGCTGTCAGCTGGATCGCAAACATCCTCCTCGGCGGGTTTGTCTTCGGCACTGCTCTTCTCCTGACTGTCGCCATCTACCGTCGCTTCTTCCACCCTTTGTCTCGCATCCCAGGCCCACGCCTTGCTGCTGTCACCAACTGCTGGCTCGCCTACCAGGTCCGAAACGGCCGCATGCTGCAGCTTGGTAAGACACTGCACGCCAAGTACGGCCCAGCAGTCCGGGTCGGCCCCAACGAGATCTGGTTCAATACCAAGGATGCCTTTAGGCTGATATATAGTAAGATCTTGTCCGTTGTTTGGTGTTCCGTGAAGGCACCCCACTCACTGTCATCACAAGCTGATCCTGGATAGGCCCTACCAATGGCTTTGAAAAGTCTTCCTTCTACTGTGCGTCTTACCCCGTTCGTCTTGCTCCCCTTGATTCTGTTGCTTCCGTTGCTTCCGCCAGCTGCTGGGTCAGGGGCCTGTCGCTATGAAGTCTAACAATGCCATGCCACAGTGGCAACGGAGCTGCTCAAGCCCAGGCTTAATGCTCACCTTGACATCCCGTCGCCCGACACCCTGGACCTGCTCGCCGAGCGTGACATGAAACGCTACCGCATGCAGAGGCGCCTGATCGGACCCATCTACCACGCTAACAACGTCAAGCGCTACGAGGCTGCCGTTGACGCCGTACTGCTCCGGGTCATCGACCAGCTGCGGGCCCTGGGTGGCTCCGAGGTCGACCTCAAGGAGTGGATGCACATCATCACCGTCGAGTGCCTCGGCGCCGTCAGCCTGTCCTGGTCGCCCGGCTACCTGGACGACAAGTCGGACGGCTCATCTGGTCAGCTGGCCTATATGGGCTGGAGGCGGAAGAGCGTGTTCGGACTTTTCCCCCTCGCCGTCATCATCGAGCCATTATCGAAGCACTTTGGCCGGGGCTTCTCCGTTCTGTGGGGCGTGACCTACCGCATCCCCAAGAGCAAGCCTTTCTTCCCTGTGGGTAGACCTCCCATTCTAAGGTGACATTGACGGTGTGTATTGCCCTGCTGACAACTTGGCTAGGCCGTGCAGAAGAAGACTAATGCGCGTATTCGATCAGTCCTGCGGGGCAAGTCCCGGGACAACCGACGGGACATGACCGCGGACCTGATCAAACTGCACCAGCAGAGGCCCGACGAGTTCAAGGAGCACTACCTCCGGCGCATGGCCATCACCAACTTTGGCGCCGGCCATGAGACCATGACCTCGACGCTCACCTCGGCGTTTGCCATGCTCGGCGCACACCCGAAGGTCCAGCAGCGTGTGTCGCGCGAGGTAGCTGACTCCGCCGAGACCCGCTCGGATTCGGGCTCGGGTCCATTATTCGCCTACGACGAGATGGTGCGGCTCCGGCTCACGCAGGCGAGCATCAGGGAGGCCCAGCGGCTCCACCCCGTCATCGGCATGGCGCTGCCGCGGAGGGTGCCGAGGGGCGGGCCCATGGTCGTCCACGGGCTGGCGATCCCGCCCGGGACGACGGTTGGCTGCAACCCTGTGTCGCTGCACCGCAGCCGGGACATCTTTGGGGACGATGCCGACGTGTTTAGGCCGGAGCGCTGGCTCGGCGGCGGAGACAGCGACGGCGATGAGGAGGAGGACATGGAGAAGAAGATCAGGGCCATGGAGCGGTACAACCTCATCTGGGGCGGCGGTGCGAGGACTTGTCCTGGGAGACACCTCGCCGAGATGGTGGTATCCAAGATCGTGCCGGCCCTGGTGGCGAACTTTGAGGTCGAGGTCACCATGCCGCCTGACGAGGAGATGCCCTACTACTTCATGGCCATGCTTACCGGTGTGAAGGCTCGGTTCTTACCCAGGAAGGTGGTATCAGAGGAACGAAAGGCAGTCGACTGAGCGTGCAGCTCTGGACGTCTTGGTGACCAGGGCCATTGATCCCTCAGAGTTGGTCGAGGCGGTTGGTGCACCGAAACAGCACCCCTAGCTTCCTTTGGAAGATGGATGGGAGGGCATCGTGGGTCCAACCTCACAGCGTACAGCGACGCCCCGTCCCAATGAGCCTCACCCCTGCCTCTGTGTGCGTTCAAGGCATTTACGTCGACAGCCAAGCGACCGCTCGTGTCAGCCTCCCGAGCCCCCTAGAATCGCACTCCGTCTTGCGGTGCTGTTGGCGCACGTGCAGACAGACTCGTACGCGACAAGTCCGCTTTCGGTCCTCAGGGGCCACGTTGGTCCATTGATCGACATGCGACCTAAATGGGGTGGAGTGCGGTGTAGTGTAGATAAAGACTGCTGCGTTGCACCTGCAGCAAACGCTTCTGCATTTGGAAGAAACGTGTCGCGTTATGGCTTTTCTGTTCTAATTGAAGATAGTCAGGGTAGGATGGATTGCTGAAATGAGCTCGGCGACATGGTCTTGCTCTCTCGAGTCGGCTGGCGATCCGGATCAACACGTCGTTGATGATCGCAACAAATCGTCGGGTGTACACTACCACCAGCCCCTGGACCCTGGTCAATGCCACGCTCTGTTTCACCCATGACTCGGGTCTTCGGCGCCGAGATAGGCTGAGGCTGGCTGGGCTCGCTGGCTGATAGACAGGGGGGACGAGGAACGGACTGGAATGCGCCGTTGCACCGTTGATCTGCACGAGGCCAGCCATCCAGGTACTCGATCAATCACTCCTATCCGTCAGTCTTGGCCAGGTATTCACACGGTACCTAGATATATCGATCAACAGACACGTGCGGACAGGGGTTCAGCAACGTGGGAGGTGTGAGGGTATCGTAACATTTGGAATGTACTGTAAATAGTACGGAGTACACTAGAACCACAGCCCTATGTCGTGTGTATCAGTCCAGATTTCTCGTCGGACTAGAAGCAGCAGAACACGGCGCTTTGGGCGGTACTTAAGTACAAAGGTACATACCCAGCTTGCTGCATGCTCCGCAAACAGGCGACCATTCATCAGTTCCCAACAGGACCCCTTAGCGCCTGGCACCCTGAGCTTATCTTATCGTGACATCACATGGGAGGGAGAGCTCAGCTCTGCCTGTGCCTGCACTGCGCAATGCGCCTGTGCTGCCTGTAGGGCGTAGCTCTCTGTGCTGCCTACTGTATTGTTCTGCAGCCGTTCAATCCATTCATCCATTCACTGTTCATTCTTGTTGACTCACCCAACCCTCCATCTTCCCTCCCAACAACCAACATCACCAAAGATGTGATCGAACTGCTGGATCGTGCAGTCTACGCAGTCCTTGTTTGCTAGCAATTACCATTCTCAGGTGAAGAAAGCCGGTCGAGGTTCAACCCAGTCGAGTTGCAGCGCAGACGACCGCATCACAAAGATGGCGACCAGCTCAACCTCGTCGTCGTCGCCGCCTGCACACTCTCGACAGGGCGATCCGTTGCACGCGGGTGGCCAAGACCACCAGTCAGACAACCATGCCCACGATGCCTCAACCGCTGCCTCCGTTTCCGTCGAAGTCCTCGTCGAGTGCCTCCTCGCCGCCAAGCGTGCCCTCTCCTCCATGACCCTCGTCCTCCGCGCCAACGACCTGACCACCCACGCCCGCCAGCTCCACGAGGAATCCGTCATCCTCGGCGCCCAGACGGCATTCCTGAACAGGGGCATCATGGAGCAGAGGAGGCTGCTCAACAGGGTGCGGCGGAGCATGATAAGGACGTACGATGCTGGGAAGAAGGACTTCAAGCACATCATCAAGACCCTCGACCTCGCAAACGAGAAGCTCGAGATCACCATGGACATGCTGAGGAACACAACCGTCGACCCTGTTTTCAGACCGGCCGGCGAGGAGCCGAAGAATCTGTTGGATTTTGTCGACGAGAACCAGGTCCACGGCATGCGAGAGGCTCTGAAGGAAAGCATTGCCGAATTGCAGGTACGACCTCTGATCTGACTGACTGACTGCGTCAGCCCCGAAACTTCCAGTAGATCCATGCTTACCATTGAATGCATCTCACAGGCCGCACAGACCTCCTTCGACGGCGACCTCTTCCGCTTCGATGATGACCTACGCGCCATCGCCAAGATCCTCAACTCGTCTGCCTCACCCACACCGTCCAAGTCACCAGTCGACTCGACCAGTCAACCGCCCTCGACCATCTCAATACTGGACCTCCTACGCACCCTGACCGGTCGCGCCCACTCCATGGCCGAGCACCTAGCCGATCTCACCCACCACTTCGACAAGTGCGTGACGGCCGTGCGCATCACAGAAGGCGGCACCGCCCTCGCACGGCGCAAGGCAGCCGAGGACAGCGGCGCCGGTGTCGACGCGGTATCAATATCGGGAGTCATCGCCGAGCAGGAGACCAACGATGCAGACCTCGACCCGGGGGAGAAGGCCGAGATCGTCCTCGTTGTGATGGACGACGCGCGCATGGTGGACGAGGTGGTCACCGACCTGAACATTGGGATGCAGCAGATGGACGCCGATTTCGCGCAGCTGAGGGAACAGGCGGACCACGTGCGGGCGGGCTACGGGGCCGCGACGCAGGCGTTCCGCTTCCTCGAGGAGATTGGAGCGCGGCTGCCGGGGTACATCGCGGCCGAGGCCGAGTTCTCGGAGCGGTGGCAGGCCGAGAAGGAGGGTATCTCGGCGCGGCTGGCCGAGATGGAGACGCTGAGGGACTTTTACGAGGGCTACTCGAGCGCGTACGACAGCCTGATCCTCGAGGTGGAGCGGCGGCGCGCCGTCGAGGACAAGATCCAGGCCGTCTGGCGCAAGGCCAAGGAGCAGGCCGACAGGCTGGTCGAGTCCGACTGGCGGGACCGCGAGGCCTTCCGCTCCGAGGTCGGCGATTACCTCCCGACCGACCTGTGGGTTGGCATGAGCGGGCCGCTGCGGCGGTGGGAGGTCGTCCGGGCTGGGGAGCGAGACGAGGCGGGCGGTTCCCGCCTCCAAGGCGAGGAGGACCCCGGGCCCGATGACGCCGCTCGGGGTGGTGCGGGCCGGGGCAACATGCCCAGGCAGGATGATGGGAGTGCTGTGACGCTCAGCCGCGAGGTTGTCGACGCTGCGAGGGAGCGGATAAGAACCGGTGCCTCTGGCGGGACATGATCAACCGGTGAGTGAGTGAGTGAGTGAATGAGCGAGAGAGCGAGAGAGCGACTCTAGCGCCGGAAGAAAAAGAACAAAAAGGTGGCCATCTATCTTTTTCGAGGACTTTTGTCTTCTACGAGATGCTGCATCCTCCTCGTTGGGTGGGTGGGTGAGTGAGTGAGTGGGAGTGAGTGCCAGGAAGCCCTCTCTACCTCTCTTCTCACTCCGAGAAACGAAATTGCTTTGCCTTTCCCCGGCGTTTTTTTCTTCTTTTTCGGGCGGACAATTACTGAGCCAGCCAGCCAGCACAGCCCGGTCAATTGTTTGGTGTTTCAGGAGTCTTTTTATTTTATTTTTAATTCTTCCTCTTTTCCTTTTCTGTTTTTCAGTTTGTTATCATACCCATCCCACAGCCACCTCAAGAGGTCTTCAGGGTTCCTGGTTGAGCACATGGCGTTCATCATTGGGTTTCTGGTGTGTTTTGATTTATTTGATTTTTGGTTTTGTTTTCTGGTCCCCCTTGATTTGGGTGGTTTCCTGTTGATGGCTTTTAGTAGGGATAGATTTACATAGCAAATGGACACGGACAGACCACTTCACTCATGACAAGGATACCTAGGTATTCATGAGGTTGCTTTTCTCTTGCTGCTGTTGGATTGTAAGATGCCGACTGGGTTTTTGAAGTTGACCGTGCAAGTGATGGGGCTTCTAGAGTGCTTTCTGCCTTAGGTGATGTCTGGCGCATGACATTGAGATGAGGAGGATGTTTGATATGGTTGTATACTTGATGTGCTCCAAGTCGATGATAGCACAGGAGGATTGGACTACCTGCTAAGCTAGAGGCATCAGTATTCAACTGCCCCCTGGCATTTGAGCAGGACTCTGTCTTTATTTTCACATGCATGCTCGCTATCTAATACCCTATTCCTACATTACTCCCACAAGATATAGGGCTCTGTTATAACGTCGTATTGGTCGTCGCTTTTGTGGGTAGTACAGTATAGATTTACCTTTTTTTTTTTTTTTGACAATTACAACTGAACGGAAGGGAGATAACTTGAGTACATAGGCAGCTAGAGTGATTGGTAGGAAAAACCTCGGAAAGGGTTGGCCTTTGTTGCAACGGTTGCCACATACTGTTCTTCGGACAAGAATTGACAGCTGGACCTTGTAATGCAATTTGTTACAGTACAAGAAAGCCTATTGAGCTAAATGACACCTCTAATAAAAGAGGAACGTTGTAATGCCGAGAGCATTACCGTGGCTTACACTTATATAGTAAGTACCGTGACACAATTTATTCATCAGGAAGAATGATAACAGGCATCAAGGCTTAGATTTATGAGTAAATTACAATGTGAACTGGTGGGCGTCTAATTCTCCAAGTAACTTAGAAAACAACCTCCGATGTACAAGGATATGATATCAATATCAACAGCACAATCCAGGATATTACATCATTTACTTAAGTACCTAGGTATACAGGTCTGACGAAGGCAAAGATTAAAAGCCACACCTCATATCTCCCTGCCTCTTGTAAAGCTGGGCCCTCTCCTATCTGATTAATGATTAATGTTTACTTCGAACCAGACCCACCTGGGCTGGCGCCCGAGCTGGCCTGTCTGCACATGTGGCTGCCTGGCTCCCCACGGACAACCATCTTGATCAATCCAACTGGCCACCTAACCCTCCTAGGGACTCGGGTCCCGACGAGGAATCTGCTGGTACTGGCCCGGAGAGGACGGGATGGGCGTGCCCAGCTCCAGGACGATGGGTTCCAGCACGGGCGTCTGGAACATGGCGGGGCGGCCGCCGGGCTGGTGCGGGCCGGCGTGCGCGTCGCAGGTGCAGTCGATCCGCAGCGGCTCGAAATAGTGGTCGCCGTAGTTGATGCTGAGCTGCTCGCCTGCCGCGATGGCGCGGTTCGACGTGAAGACGATGGCGCGCCGCCGCCCGTACATGTCGTCGCCTACGGTTACGTTTGGGTTGCAGTTGTGGTTTACGAAGCGGGTCCAGTTGCCTGCTTCTGTGGCCGCTGTGGGGGGGCTTTGAAAAGGGGGTTGGTTAGTCGAGTGGACTCTTTACTTGTTTTGTCTCCTTATTTGGACCGTTTTGATCAATCTCTATCTAGGCTCTCCCGGGCTGGCCTGGCTTGGCTTCGATGATCCCTTCTCCAGTGATGCTTCACACACACACACACACACACACGCCCTGACAAGATTTGCGGTGTTTTTAAGATGACTCACAGATGAAAGCTATCCCAGAAAGAGTGAACTGGTAGTGATCAATATGGTTCGGGTCCTCGGTAGGTGGCCGCAGGTCCCCCAGGTACTCGCCCAGCACCCGGTTGCTGGGTATGTCTGTCGTCGCAAAGACGCCCAGGCCCATCGAGGGCGTCGCCCTGAGCTCGATCCGGTTGTTGCGGCAGTCATCCGCCAGTATCTGGAAGGCGGCCCGGCATTGCTGGCCGTGGCAGATTGCGCCGTTTCTCCTCGTGCTGTGGCCCCATCTGCCGCACACGGCGCAGAAAAGGTCTTCCCAGCCCTGGTTTAAGACACCTTCGACGGTGGGGACCCAGATCCACTAACCCGATGTTGTCATGTTAATTAACTTTAGGCTTGTTCTGGCTTTTGCTATGGTGTAGTGTGTCGATCTCCTGTGTCCAGACAGAGCTCGCTTACAAGGGTGACGGGGAGAACTTAGAAGCTTGGGGGTCAAGGAAACCCCTTTCGGAGAGTAGAGGATGTTATTTTGCTTACTCTTTCTGGGTAAAGAATCACATGCTCTTCTATTCTTGCTGGGCCTGGTAGATTCAGGGTCTGCAATTGGTTATTTTGGTCTCTGTATTGGAAAAGGTTCTGCCGCAGGTTCGCAACAGTCTGCGGAGGGTTGGGAGGACTCTGATCCGGGTCCGCCATATTAATGATATTCATTTTCAAAAAGAAGAATCAATTTCTCCAATCGATGACACAAGTACCAAAAGGACTCGTAGCATTCCACCATATGGCAAAGACATTAGGGGTGTAACTACAGAAAACATACCGTACGTCACCCACCTTCGGACTCCCGTACCTTCGAACCACTTTTACCACACAAAGTAAGGGTATTCAACTTATACCCATTTAACCAATTCTACTCGTATCGTAATGATTTCATAGTTAATTAATAGCTTTTTGATTATTCTATATATATTAGGTGCTATTTAGTGTTTTGTAAATCGGGCTAGCGATATAGTTAGGTAGAAACCCCTACTAATTATCTCCTTCTAAGATAGGTATCCTTATATACCGTAAATCTTCTCTCCTACAACGTTAACCCAATTACCTACTATAGCGCCTAAAATAAAGCTAGTAGGTAAATCACAAGACTATACAAAGTCTTAAATAGACAATGCACTAAGTGTTGTATAAAACAACAATGTTACGCTATATAAAGTAGCTAAGGAATATAGTATACCTAAAACCTTACTATTAAAGCACTTAGAGGGCGTAAAACCCTCTAATAAGTAGTTTTAGCCTACACAACGACTCTCTGCCTCCTAAAAAGAAAGTATTTCAACTTAGATCCTATAATAAAAGAAATTAGGCTATACTCTAATAGCCTTCCTTATTCGTTCTCTTGCTATAACTATCCTTAGGAAAAATAGCGATATAAAGCCCTTTAGTAAGAATTAGGTTACTGCTTTTATAAAGAGGAATCCTAGAGTTTTAGCTAAAATTAGCTATAAATAAGAAGTAGAGAGGTTTACTATATTTACTCCTAAAGTAGTTAACAAGTTTTTTTAACTATCTTAAAGACTTTAAATAGGTAAAACCTAACTTAATAGTTAATATAGATAAAGAAAGTGTTATAAAGGGAAGCAGTAAGTATAATTCCTCTAGAATTAATTATATATAGCTAGATTACTAATAAATATATAGGTTACAATAAATTTATCCTTAAAAGCTCTAAAAGTTAATCTACGGCAGTTAAAGCTAATACCGCTTAAGCCCTAGTAATTGTAATAAACTTAGTTACTATAAAGGGTATTTACCTACCTCTAGGAATTATATTTAAAGGTAAAAAACTCTAGTAGTAATAGTTTACTAAGTAATTCAAAGTAATTATACTACCTAAATAGGGGTTTAACGTCTCTAAGAATAGATAAACAAGCAACTACATTATAGTAAATTAGCTACAAGATATTTTCGTCCCTATAATCAACAAGATATATAACGAAAACAAGTCCTAAACTATTCTACTAGTACTTAATAGTTACAATAGCTACCGAAGCATCAAGTTTATAACTATATACTATAGGTACAATATCAACCCATGTTAGCTCCCAGCACATACTTCTCACAGGCTATAACCTCTTAACAACGGAGTATTTAGCGTATTTAAAGTAGCATTTAATAAGGCAATAGAAGATATTAATAGCTAAATAGATTTAAGTCCTTTTAATAATATTAACTTTATTAAATATCTAGTTAAAGCCCATAAAGCTATTACTAAGAGAACTATTAAGAATACATTTAGATATGCTAGAATTTACCCTATATCTCGCGAAAAGGCATTACAGCACCTAGAGATTAAACTAGACAATACTCTTAAGCTATAATTTAAGAGTTCTAAGGAGAAATCTAGTAACGACAACACTCGCAGTAAAGCTTTAATTAAGGAGATTAATAAGGACTTTATAACTAGAGACTATATCCTTAGTTTAGCCTTAAGAGACAATAGAACAGCTAGATATAAAGCTAAAAGGATTACCAACAAAATCAACTTACTAAGAGTATAAGTTACTCTACTATAAAGAGAAAATCATAGCCTTAAAACTAAGAAAAAGGTATAAAAGAAGACTAAGCGCTAAAGAGGAATACTAAACCCTACCTAGGAATTCATTACTATATTTAAAATAGGGGATAAAAGCCTTACTATTGTGGCCCTAGAGGTACTTCCAAAACCTTAAAAACGCTATAGAGTAGCTATAGTTAAAGTAGAAGAAGAAAAAGAAGAAAAGAACTAGAATACATCTAAACTAGAGGTTTTAGAGAAGATTATAGTATATAGTAGGCGTATAATTCGACTTCCGGCTAGATTTACTAATTAAGAAACTTCTCACGATTATTTTAATACTATAAATAGGTGTATAAGAAGAGAATTAATTGAGTTGTAGCTATCTAAATACCCTCACTTTGTGTAGTAAAAGTGGTCCGAAGGTACGGGAGTCCGAAGGTGGGTGACGTACGGTATATGAACAAGACAAATTCTTTGACATTATGCCAGTAGGCAGTTGCGGTGTTGCTGGGTCTCGAATTACGGCCTCGTGGAATAAGGAAATCTAGCAGTGAGAACATCACTAGGCTCGGTGAGCCGTGCCGCCATTTCGAAAGATAAAGGAATGTCATAACGGCAATCCCGCTGAGTTGGGCAATGTTGATTCCTGGTGAATGGAAGAAGTCAGGGAGCGGGCTGATTGAAAGGAAGCCGCCGGAAAAGACTATGGCAGAAGGAGACACCTGGGCAGCGATAAATTTCCCTAGGTAGGGTAGGTTCATGTTGGAGATGACTATGCCCCTTGGAATGGAATCATTGACTCTGTTTGGCTTCCATATTTATTTCTGGGATCTGTTGGAGCGGAAATTTCTTCTAGTTTTGGCGATGCGATTAGCGAGACGTGAAAACATGAGACCAATGGCTGGTAAAATATGTGTCACGAAAAATAACCAATGTACTACCCGCAAAAGCGATCGCCAATATGGCGTAGAAACGGGGCCCTATTTTTTGACAACACATGAAGCGGGAAAGGATATAATCCCGCCAGGGCTCTCTTAATATACACTGAAAAGTGTAAGTGCTTCTAGAAATTCCATGAGGCAATGACTTGCGCCAGGCATGCCGGTTGTTCGCTCGGTTCGCAATGAAAATGCTGTGGTTGTCTGGCTCCCTGTTCATGAATACCTTTACTGAGCATGAGAACTTGTGGCAAGTTAGCCTCCGCCCGGGCGGGCGAGCTCTACCCAACCTTCGACAATGCCTTGGCAAAGCTATCTTATGGCGACAATGATTGATGGGAAAACTGTTGCAATCCATATTATTTAGTGGAGACATGTACTATGTAATTTGTAGTTCTGCTCGTCGTACTTGTTGCGCCATTGGAAATAACACGCAAGACAGATTTGACTCTCAAAGGGAAGGACGTGGAGTTCTTTCTTTTACGAAAGCCGTACCGATAATTCCCAACGTTGAAGCTTCAATGTTGGAACTCAGAAAGATCTCGAGACGAAATCTATAAAACCTTTCTCACGAGCCTGGCAGAGGTAATTAGGAGGGTATGAAAGGAAAGGTGAAAGGAAACTGGAGATGACCTTGAGCTTGCCCCAGGGTGTGTTGGCACACACAAAGTGGACGCTAGACGTCAGCAAAGCAGGTTCAGCAAGAAGATGTTACCTCATGCAGACGAGGAGATTGTTCGTAGGTGCCATGGGGAGGCATGTAAGCCAAGCCATTCAGCTTTCGCAGATATTGGGCGTAGAGCGAGCGCTGACTACCCTAGGGTATATAGACCAAGTCTTCTAACCTCCATACTTCCAAAGACCACAATTAATGAGTATGTGCCACTTTTTGGCTTATTAAGTAACGTAATAGCTGACAACCATAGGCCGGATTCTTTGCCGTAGAACCTACCTCCGCAAGTGTACCGCGAGTAACGCTGTTCCTGTGCTCATAAGTTCATTATACAGCTTCTGCATCAGCACCCTGCCCTTTCCAACCAAGCCACCCAACGCTGATGACAAACTTGATAGCAAAGACTAACCAAAGTACTGGCTGGACCTGCCCGGTGGCCCTCAACATCCATCCTCCGATGATGCTGCCAAGCAGGGTCAGCACGAAGCCGGCGATTCTGTTATTCCTCTTGCGATTCCCAGTAAACACGGGCATCGACAGGAGCTTAGCATCAGACATCAGGTCGCACAAGAGGCTTGTGATGACAACAGTAGGAACTGGAGTATTCGGCGTTAGCTATCAAAGAACAAGGAGAGCAGTATTGTGTGATTATAGATAGCACTTGGTCACAATATGAACCGAACTAGTTTCGAAGCCTGTCTTCAAATGTTCTCTAGCCAGGACACACATTCCCCAGACACAGCAGGAGATTGATAAGAAAGTTTTATCATGAGAAAATATTAAAATCATGTCCACAAGCAAAAAAAAAAAAACCAAAAAAAAAAAACACACCCTCATTAACACCTAACACACGGCTGGCGACGATCTGACCGGCAGCCTGGAAGCTGAGCAGGGCGATGGGCGCCATCTCGCGCCAGTCGGTCCGCTCGCCGCCCTCCTGGCGCTGGTTGACGGCGCCCGTCTCGGCGAGGGCGGCGGCGACGCAGATGCAGGCGGCCTGGGCGAGGAAGCTGAGGGCCAGCACGCCGCGCTGCGTGGGCTTCGGCACCAGGTGGCGGTGGAAGCGGCTGAAGAAGACGGCGCCGGCCGAGAAGCAGCCGATGGAGCAGAGCGAGCGGGCCCAGTCGTAGGGCTTGATGTTTTGGTCCGACGCGCCGAGGGCTAGGAAGATTGTGTTGCCTGTCTGCATCGAGACGAAGGTGCCGTAGGCTGTGTGGGTGGTGGGAGAATTCCCGCGTGTTAGCAAGATCTATCCAGCACGGGGTTCGTTGCCTTTTTTTTTCTCATTTTTTTCTTCTTTTTTTTTTTTTTTTCAAATGTCCTCTTTTCTTTCTTTGGGGGTGTCTGCCTTACCCTGGAACATGGTCGTGTCTAAGAGTCCGGTGACTAAACAGCATGCCAGAAGTGGGATGTTGGCTAGGTTGAGGTCGATGGTTCCGTGCCATCGCCGTCCGAGCGACTGGGAGACGCCTGGATTGGCATCGGTCCTAGAGTTTTCACTCGCGCTCGACTCTTGTGCCTTGGAATCGACCATTTTGCTCATTGTGAAAGGAAAGTAACGAAGTTCAAAGGATGTGTGCACTCTCACTCGAGATGGCAAATTATTGACTTGGGGGGACAGCACTGAACCTCACAAACGAACCTTGGAAGAAGGGTGATTAATGCTGAGGATGCTGGGGATGCTGAGGTCTTGGGGACCGTCCTTCACATTGGTATTTCTCCGGAATGAACTTCCCCATCCTCGCTGATCACGGACGGACCAGGCTGCCCCCTCCGATTGCCGGCATCTTGGCATATTTGAGTCGGATAATGTCATGGACGCTAGAGCAGCCACAGCGTTGGCTTTGCTGACCACACATGCAGACAGACTGTCAGACATGTCGTGGGTAGACATCGGAGAAGGGAGGGGGGGGGGTGGGCGAGTCGAGGTAGAAAAAGGGGGCGATAGATGGTGATCTTGGCCAACCTTGAAGGTGTGACAGAATATGGAACCCCCAAGGCGGCAAAACAGTAGTTACCTACCTATCGGGGTTGTTGTCGACGCAAGCATACCTGAACAGGCTGTTGTGCGATGGATACACTGCTCTATCTCTTGCCATGGATGGGTTACCTGACACGTACTTAGACGCGCCAAGGTGTTTTGTGCAAGGGGTTCTACCCGGTCGCTTCTAGCTTGGCCTTAGACGCCGCCGCTGTGACTTCACGAGTGCGGCCCGCGGGAGACGCCCCGAGCTAGAACGACGGTAGACGAATGCGGAGCTTGGCAAGAGGGGAAGTCACGATGCAAATCTGGCTTGCCAAGGCAAACGGGTGGGGAAGGACAGAGTTACAGAGTTGTATTGTACTGAATACTCCATGTCTGTTGAAATGCATGGGATATCGTGAGCCAAGCTTACACAGCACTCCGAGTCGTGTGGCGGGGGGGCCGGTGGATACGTGCGGGTTATTGGACATCTGGATGTTGTGGGGTCTGTGAAACGCCTGAACCAAAGCGATTCGCGCCGGCTGATCGTCAAACCCAAAAAATGATGCTGTGCGTCTGGAGATGAGCCAAGATTCTATTGTTGAAAAACTTTAGAACCCCGGCAAGGGAGTGGGACTTCAGGAGCATCGTATACGAGTTCACTGTAAGAGTTCTCGACGGGATGATGATCGATATCAGCAACATTAGCATGGTGTTGGTTGGGATGGGTCGAGCACGCACTTGAAAGGGAAAAGAAAAAAAAAAGAACAAGAGCACCAAAAAAAAAAAAAAAAAAGGAACCCCCAAGCAAGCCATCGGGACTTGGCCATCTTCGGAGTCCGGATGAGATGATAGATCGCAGCAACAGCGGAACGTTCTAGCCCAATGCGAGTAAACACACAGGCCCACCCCTGTGGGTATTAAAGACCACGCTACTGTGTACACTACATACATACTACATACTTAAGTAGTGTGAACTCGGGAGCTCCCGCCTGCGAGCACCAACGGGAACCTCGGGAGGAACTTGGCGGTGACGAGCTGTGCTTGGCTCAGGCTGGGCTGGTCCGGAGCAACGGACGAACAGCCTTGGCTCAGCCTTGGCATGATAACAGCCACTTGGCCGCCATCAGATCTCGCCGACGTACTCACCGAATCGTGGGAGCACGTGCTAAAACTCTAAGTCAGCTCCTGGAGACCCTCGACTCATCAACCATCAATCATCTCCTATGCTCATCCTCCCTGTGCTTACGGGTTCAAACTGGACTTCTAAAGTTGGGCAACTTGGGTTACCTAACCGTTCTCTGAACGGCCAGCCGGCACCTCGATGTCGCCACCACCCCGCGCTTTTATTTCCCCCTGCTTCATTCAGGTGGAGTCAAGATGCAAGTCAATGGAGAAGGGACTGATCCGGACAGCGAGTGCGAGCCAGGATGCCTGCCATGACCAAGCTGTGAACAGGACAGGCAGGCTGGTCAGGGCGGCCACCATTGAGGAGGCGGGGAGTACGGAGAACACTAGAGAGTTCCCCCCCCCCTCCCCACGCAGAGTGGAGGCATTTTATCCCCTCAACAGGTACCCATTACTACCTGCCAGAGCTAGTACTCAAGTATACTTACTTAGCCACTTGAGGTACATAATCAGATTGTTGAGATAAGATAGGCTACGCATATACCGGTACACTACATATGCACAGCCTAAGCCAGACGTTTATCATTGCTTAGTTGCTACTTCATCCGGAAGTGCCTTTAGGCCAATTCTGCCGAAAATGCAACGCTCACGTCCCCATTCGTCCCAGTTGGAGCTGGATATTTCAGCCTCGTCTTCCATACGCACTTGGCACTTGGCTACGGCCACTTGGCGCTTGGAACTGACTCCTGTCCATGCATGTATTCATCCATCCATCGACAATCTACCAGGCAAGCACAGGCAGCCGGACATCACAGCTGTCCGGCAATAGTGGCAGCAGTGGATCGATCGAAAAAAAAACCTTTAGGTCCCGCCATTGGTTCTCAGCTGTGTCGGGCGTCGATGGCGTTCATGGCCAAGGTCGACCTAACCACCTGCCGTCCTGGCATAGATTCCGCGGCGGGAAAGGACAGATATTGGCTCCACTCCGCCGTCAATCTCATTTCCGCGGGGGGCTTGAAACACCTCTCGTGCTGAAGGGTGGCTCAGGGAATCGTGCTGATGAAATGAAAACTGTGCACGACATTCAGAACCAGGCATCTATTGATCTCATTGATCCAGAGCGGTATGGACTATGAACTTGGGAAATGACCAGTACCTAGGTACATATGTAACCAGTTGACCACCCAAACAATACTTCTTTGACAGATTGTAGCTTTAAACGACCCTCCCAGTATTCCTATTGATGGCGGGCTGCACCTTGATGTAGCATTCTTGATTCAGAAAAGTCACGGGGTCCCGGGGCTTTACGGAAGGAATAACGGAACGAATCTCCCAGCCAAGACATCCGTGGATAATGCAAACAATGACAAGGCGAAACGGAGTCAGACGACAACCAGGCTCTGTCGGGGCATTACACGAGGGCCAGCTCCTGTATGATTGGCCTGCAGAGGTGAATAAGTGTAACGTCGTATGGAAAATGACCCTGTTGATCCTTGAATCCTCAATGCTCAGCACTTTACTACCCTCCCCCCAGTGTGGATGCTGGTAACAGCTAGGTACCTAGGTAAACAATTGATGGTCAATCCCCGAAGCCACTCAGGAAACGTCTTGGCCCCCCGAGCACGGAATCGGAATCCTTCCAAGTTTCCAAGGTTATTTTCCGGGGAGCCCTCCCTCAGTCAAACCCCGAGGACCCGCTTCCTTGCGTCGATTAATGAAGGGATGGATGCCTGGAGTTTGGATCTTTATCGTATCTGGACGTAGGCAGCGGCTTACGATGCTGCAGTCGTCTCCACACTTGCGGTCCTACGCTCCTGAAGTCCGAGAGACACAGAATTCGACATCTTTTGTTTTTGTTGTTGTTTGTGAAACGTCGGCTTGTGAGACCTGAGTCTGACAGCTATCAACTTTGGGACTGAGGAATGGTGTAGATGACATGCCCAGCTCATGAGTCTCTGATAGCTGCACGTGCACGGCGGAGATTTTCTGCTCAAGTGTTGTTTAACACTTGTTGCAATTGTGTTCTCATCAATCGATTCATGCAATATCTCCTTTCGGTATCCCTTAGCCCGAAAATGTACCTGTGATGTTTATTATTTGTTATTGATCCACTTTTTAAACTGTCATTTCCACTGTCCATCCCATCTCTTGGCTGTGGCAAGTATGGCGCATACTATCACATAATAGCCGTGATAAGGGGATGCAAGGAGGACTAGTATGCATATAGTGTATGTATGCTGACTTCCTATATGCGCCCTTACAACTCCACTTGCTGCCGTGGACCCACAGCCAAAGACAAGCATAATGCAAAGCTTTTGCCCATGCTTGTCTCTATGCTTGTCTTTTCTTGTGACCAAATTTTACACCGGCTTACTGCATTGACCATACCAAGAGCCCGCCAAGCACAACTGTGGAGTAGCGGCATGCTAATATGACCAACTGCTGCATGCATGCATCCCATTGCGAAACCAAACGCCGGCGGCAAAGATACTCTGGCCAGCAGTCTGATGGGTGTGAGCAAAATTGTTGACCTCGCTGTTGAGGATCTGAGAAGAGTACCTAGGTAAGTATCTTGTGTGACCCTCGAGCCCTTCTCTGACATTGCTGCAACCTTGAATACTCTTGGCAGCGTCCTGACTCCTCAAGTGCTCCGCGGCATCGACCCTTTTTTTTTTTCCTTCCTTGCATGTGGCGGCGTCTCAGTATTGAGCCCTGGTCTCGTACACGGCGCGTGACCACACCATCATATTCGACGATGCACGTGCTGCTACCCTATTCCACAAATCAACCCGATGGTCTTGACCGTGTTCCTGTTGTGTCGATGGGACGTCAACTCTTGGCTGCGATATGGCGGCGGCTGGCCTCGAGTGAGGGACATGGTTGATTCCTTGGCTACCATCCACGACGGGGGGCACACGGAATCCAAAGCTGAGATGCGAAAAAAAAAGACGGAAGAGGGCTTCTGAGACAATTACGGAAATGGAAAGTGAGGACTGCGGGGGATCATACCGGCTTCAGTACAGCAGCTGAAAAGATATAAAGTATCGTGTTTTCCTACATGAAGATGGAATATAATCTCCTCCACAACAATCACCTCCTTCTCACACAACAGTCTTGTATCCTCAGCAAACAACCAAGCAAACAAACATATCCCCTTCCTCCCAACTTTGTTCCGTCAACTCCAAAATGGCACCCGCAGCTATAGAAGAGATCAAGCTCGTCACCGAGCACATCCCCGGTGACCTGTCAGAGACTCCCAGCCCAGATGGACCACTTGTAGTCCAGGCATCAAAGCCTTCATCCATGTCGACGGCAACGTGGCTGAAGCTCAACAGCAATGGCCCAACTCAAATCACAGTCGAGGAGGTCAAGCCCGCTTTTCAAGACGAGCCCTTCACCGGGGCCAAGAAGCTCCGCCATCTCCTGGAAAACACTGACGAGCTCGTCGTCTGCCCGGGTGTCTATGACGGACTATCCGCTCGGACAGCGATGGAACTTGGGTTCAAGTCCTTGTATATGGTAAATAACACTCTTTCCAATCACAGAATGGCTTATGATATTCAGCTTTTTTTAAAATTGTATTTACCTGTACTAACCTGCTATTATCGTGACAACAGACTGGCGCTGGCACAACCGCATCTCGCCTCGGTCAGCCTGACCTCGCCATCGCCCAGCTCGCCGACATGAGAGACAACGCCGACATGATTGCCAACTTGGACCCCTTCGGCCCTCCTCTGATTGCTGACATGGATACCGGATATGGTGGTACGTAGACGGCCGGCCTGGCAGTGTTTTCGTCCAAGAGAAAAGACCACCCAAGAACTGACAGCTGACAACTTCCCCTCAGGTCCAATCATGGTCGCCCGCACAGTCGAGCACTACATCCGTTCGGGTGTCGCCGGCGCACACTTGGAGGACCAGATCCTCACCAAGCGCTGTGGCCACCTGTCGGGCAAGAAGGTCGTGCCTCGTGAGGAATACAGTAAGACCCCACTCAGCCTCTCTCTCTCTCTCTCTCTCTCTCTCTCTCTCTCTTACTCAATCCTATCTCTCTATCTACCTATACCAGACCACCAAGCTAACACAAAAAAAAAAAAG
>MAVT02000099.1:0-11752 GCA_001702395.2 Diaporthe helianthi | reverse complement strand
CGCGCCGCAGTAGCAGCCAAGCGCCGGCTCCGGTCCGACTTTGTGCTGATCGCGCGCACCGACGCGCTGCAGTCGCTGGGGTACGACGAGTGCATCGGGCGGCTCAAGGAGGCGCGCGACGCGGGGGCCGACGTGGGGCTGGTCGAGGGCTTCCGGTCAAAGGAGCAGGCGGCGGCGGCGGTGCGCGAGCTGGCGCCGTGGCCGCTGCTGCTCAACTCGGTCGAGAACGGGCACAGCCCGCTCATCACGGTCGACGAGGCGCGCGAGATGGGCTTCCGCATCATCATCTTCTCGTTTGCCACCCTCGCCCCCGCCTACGCTGCCATCCGGGATACGCTGCTCCGCCTCAAGAAGCATGGCGTTGTCGGCACGCCTGATGGCATCACCCCTGTCAAGCTGTTTGAGGTTTGTGGCCTGGGCGATGCTATGCAGGTTGATATCGGGGCGGGAGGTGGTGCCTTTTTGGAGGGGGTATGAGGACCTGATGAGGTTAGGAAATGCTTGATATCTGCTTTGGAGGCATGCGTTATGATTTCCCTTTTTTTTTTCCTTTCCATTTCATAGTCTCTTTTCAACGTCGCAAGGGCCTAAGTGCTAGATAGTTGCAATTCGAATCTTTCAATCCAGTTAACAAATAAGTCACAATCGCGGCAATTTTCTCAGGATAGCTATGTGCTTTGGTTGAAGTCTTGGCACAGTGCACATTACGATGTTAAAGTTCAAGATTATTCTGATTATGGATGACTCAGAAATAGGATAAACTCAAAAATACTAAGATGTTGCCCGCTAGAGAACTACGTCTTTCATTCCATTGCAGTTAAGAATACTAGCTAAGGATCAATCCTTTTTTGCGAGTTCAAACGCCACTATACAGCTCGAAACGACGGCAAAGCATTATCTTGCCCAGTGTAAAATGCAACACGTTATCTTGCTGACGACTGCTGTCGTTGGGTGAGGCTACCTGTAGACATTAGTGGTCGTTTTCTCCCTCCACAACCCTCTTGCATATTCTGCCCAGTACAAATCACAATTCCGAAAGATAAGAAGTACACCGAGTTGAAAGGAGCTGAAACCAAGCTGCTTGGCCTCAAGCAGGGTTGATGTTGAGGAACCCGTAAACCAAGATCTTCAACACTTTCGGGACGATCTTGCGCCACCATGTCGTGTAAGGTAACACCCCCGGGACTGGCAGACCGGTTGGTCTGACGTCCCCGAGATGCATCTACCCGCAATGTGGCGCTGAACCACAACGAATGAGGCATAATGAAGTCCGACGTGCTTATCTTTTTCTTCATCGAGGTACCTACTGAGGTATGACCCGAGCACCCTGGCACCGTGCCTGGCAGACGGTGCCCCAGGTCGGTTCTCTCGCCCGGGCAATATGATCGCGTGCAATTTAAACACAGCCCAAGGATCGACAGGAATGGTCAGAGCACAGCAAAAGATGTAATTAGAAGACTTTTCTTAATCATGTGTCCTATCTTGCTTGGAACCTGAATGTAGGAGGACTGATCCAGTGTTCTTGTTTCGGAGTTGTATCCGCAAGAACCCTTGTATATAGTTACCTAGGTACCGTCAAACACTTGGAATTCACAAAGAAGGGCTAAACCGGTCTTTTTTTCGAGGATTTTGGAATAAGCGTAAGCCTAGACCACAACCACCTGCTCCTGAAGCATCCAATAGGCTTGTATTTTGACCACATGCAGTCTTGTGCGTTGAAGCGCGTAAAGTCCTGGTTGTACAGCACATGTGACCTTCTGCATCTCAAATGCTACATGACCTGCGAAAACATGCAGCAGAGACAGCCCCTGCCGCTCCTGGCTGAGTAAACTGATTGCTAAACCTTTGAGTATCTGCATCGTACCTAGGTAAATAGAATTGCTGATAAGGATGAAGTGGCTCTGATTATCATTTTGTAGCGCCCTACTCCGGAAAGCAAGCTCTTTATGCACCATTTCTGACTTCTGCCACTCGCTAATGTTGCTAAAGATTGTTAAAGCAATGAAACAATTGAATATCCAGAAAAGAGATCGCTGCATGAGTTCCGGGGCTCGGCCGCAGCTATGGCCACATGCAGTCGGTAACTTTGAGCCGTCGCAAGTCTTGCGCCTACTTGGGAGTTCCCAACAGATCAAAACGATGCGTCACTACTTTTCCCTAATTAAAACAAGTATCTACGTCATCCATAGTGTATAGAAGATAAGTTGTCTGTTACGTCTCGTGTATAGTAGATCCCATGACGCTGCGGGCACTTTCACGCTGGCAAACGCCTCGAGTGGGATCGGCTAGAGAGGATCACCCAGATGGTTTTTCATAGAGAAGCCCTGGTAGCATGAACAAAATTGCTCGCATTGCTGGTGCTATCGTCCCTGTGTTGAGTGGGTTGGTGGCCTGGGCAAATTAAAAAACAAAGCATGATCTGTTCACCTCCAAATTGCTCTCGA
The DNA here is from genome assembly GCA_001702395.2 of Diaporthe helianthi. Lineage (NCBI taxonomy): Eukaryota > Fungi > Ascomycota > Sordariomycetes > Diaporthales > Diaporthaceae > Diaporthe > Diaporthe helianthi. The sequence continues at coordinate 9,308 of MAVT02000099.1, read as the reverse complement.
ACACTGCAAATCAACATGGCCTGAATATTTGGGGATGGATACCCTAATTCTACCTCAAATTAAGTCCATATGGTCTTGAACTGGTTAATGTGCTGTTTTTTAATCTGCCTAGGTAGTCCAGGAAAGGCTTGTGCAGCACTTTAAGTACGATGTCAAACCGCGCTGCCAGAAATGCAGGTCGCCACGGCAACGGCTGCACATGTAATTGTCACGACATACGGTTATATTTGGGGCGTCATGATACCCTCAAAATCTTAGAAGCAGCTGTGGAAACTAATCTGCTGCTCATATGGTAAGGGAAAGCTCCGTCTCCAATTGAGGAACTGGAGGGTGCGGGCAATTTAGGAATGGATATGCGGACGAATTGCACACAACAGAGTTGCCACAGCAACTTCAGACTAGATCCGTGTCAAAAGTTGAGATTAAGATCTTGATGAGGGTATTAGAAAGGGTTGAGTGTCACCACCGAGGAGTTTCACCTAGTGTGGACATAACTGGCTTCGAGCTGAGGACTAACCAGGAAGGACTGTTTCCTCGAACGTACCTGACCTGACGTACCAAACGGGACCCGACCGAAGCCCCTAATTAAGGCAAAAAAGAAAGACAAAAAGAATTAGAAGTTGCGACAGCTCTAGGAGTCGAACAGCTGACTTCAAGCTCAACAGGGTGTACAAGTGGAAGGGCCAGGAGCGCGTTCCAGTCGACCGTGGATATTGCATAGAAGCCAACGTCTTAACTCATTGAGCTAGAGTGTCTGGGTCGACAATTCTGAAGAATCAAGCAGGCTTATAAACCTAGGGAACCTCGTTTGTAGACGTCTAAGGGCTTGGAGTGCCGGTCAGGGGGACACGTGACCTACCCCCTGACCCCCTGCCACCCCCTTCGCTGGCCTTGCTCGTTGCCCTTTACTACTGGGGCAACAACATACCTGCGTACTGTTGCCTTGACGATTACATGTGACTTACCAACATGTAGGAATTAAGCACCGACAACCTTCGGGTTGTCTACGGATTATGAACAACACCACCCACCTAAGCACCGACAAACAAACACCAGTCCACTTGAGGGTATTTGTCCTTGTGCTTCTCACCCTTCGTACCTCCCTTCCCATTTATCCTCTCACCACAGCCGTTTCATGTTGGGGATCTTGATTCGTATTAAAGATTCAGAGGAAATAAAGGCGCTCAAGCATGCCTTGCCCAGCATCATTATCACCACGCCCGTGACTACCAAGTACCTGCTAATTGATACACCGCGGTCGGTGAGAGACAGCAGTCTGCTGCCTGCGCAAGAATGGTTCCAGCTTTCTCCTTGCATCCATCGAGCTCCAACTATGTCTCGATATCCGTCAAGACCATTCATTACTTTGACATGGATGGCACAGCTCCGTTTGCCATTGTGGGCCTGCAGAGCTCGGTTAGCAGCCGGCGCTCAAGTGCTCTGCTGTTCAAATATTGAGGTTCCCGAATTTTCACTGTCTTCACAGCACTCAGGGTGTGTGTGTGGGGGGGGGGGTGTGCCCTAGTCAAGAATGATAAAGTCTAGGTCGCTTGCTGCCGTGGAGAGATGGGGCTCTGTCTATGATGTGCCTGCGGAACGAGGACTGGCCAAGGGCATCACTGGAAGGCGTTCCTACTGCCCAGGCATCAGAGATTGGCTTTAGCAGGTGAGCTTAGCTCTACTACTTTATAAATTGAATAGATTGTTTGCTGCTAAGCTTTCTCACAGGTGCCCCAGGGTGGCCTGTCCTTTGTATCGTCGTGCGAAGGGCTGTTTCAGCGACAATTTGAGCTCTTTCACATAGTATAACCTAGAGCCCCTTGAAAGAGTTGAATTTGAATAGGCACTCTCGCCATTGATGTTAAACGAAAAGGTTACATATATGCTTCGCCTTCTGCTGCCATAGGCAAAGGGATCCCCTGAATCAACATCCATACTTATTATCATCATTCAGGTCCTCAATTTCGAGATAATCTCCGCTTCCGGTGAGATTTTCAACTCGAATTCTGGAAGGCAACTCTGACCTCTGGACCACCCTGTGGGGAGGTGGCAACAATCTCGCTGTTGTAAAAAGGGTTGACTTCCCGATTTTCAAGCAGGGCAATGTATTGAGCAGCAGTCTCTGGTACTGTTTTGGAGACAGGCTCCCCGGCCAGCTCAAGGCGCCCTCCAACGCGTTGAATACGCCAGGTGCTGTCAAGGAGACACACGCTTAAAGGTGCCCGGGGTGAGCATGGGACTTGCAGCCAGCCATTTCGGCCGCCGTTCATGTGTCTGACCCGTCAGCGATCAACTCTCTACCTAGGTATCTACTAAAGTCTCTCTAGAGCTCTTGGTTATCCTTATACAGCAGAAGAGCCTGCAAATGTTGATTCTGATCAAGACAGTGAACTCAAAACTCTCCAATGTCGAAGCCGTCTTCGACATCCAGCCGCAGGTATTAGGGTACGGATTAAGAACGAAACCAGGTCCAATTAGAGCAAACGCTCGGGTCACATTTAGGCGTGAGGATATATCCTCAAAGATGGAAATACTGCGATGGCATATGTCACCTGTTGACACTCTGCTGTCTCCCCGAGTCTCCGAGCCTCAGTCGTACAGTAGAAGAGCTAGTCATGATTTCCAAGATTTGCCTCGAACGATATTCCCACCCGAATTAAACACTGAGCGAGGACAACTCATCGGAAGGCCGACCAAGTGCAAACCCAGCCAGCCTCAGCGCCTAATGGGCCGCCAAGCAAGGCCGGGCTAGGGCGTCATCACTGCCAAGCAGCGGAAAGCCCAGCAGCCGAGAGTTGCGGCTCCTCCCAGAGGTCCCCCCCCCCTGTGTGGCCGTCTGATCTGATCTTGAACGGGACCAAAATAATCAGTTGGTGGCGGGCTTGCAAAAGATGCGCGCTGTCACGAATTGGCCTGGGTTGAGTCTGAAACGGTGCCGGCGGTGTTGATTTTAGGTAGCGCGGCGAGAGTGGCGGTGCTGCTGCTGAGATGCCGTCTGCTGTGACGGCGGCGAGGGCGTGATGAAACGCCAACCTCTCGGTCCGATCTTCAGACTTGACCCCTAACTACTTACTGAGCACCCTTCACACCCCTGACGACAGCCTGCATGCGGGATAGAAACGTCATATACAAGCTTAACTTTTAGGATGGATGGCCCACGCGATGGAGATCGGGACGAGTCCAGCAGACTTTTGTCAGTCTGATAAAATCTCCGGACGACAGGTAACAGGTTCACACCACCACAAATCATAGTTTTGTATGATTGGTCTTTTCTTTTTCTCTCACCTTTTTTTTATAGTTTTCTTCAAGAATATTCAGTATGGCAAAGACAACAACACATAGATCGGCATGCCTGCTGCTCCTCATCAGCCTCGCAACCACGGGCTTTTCCCAGGACGACACCAGAGCCACCATCCCGCCCTCGCTCACCTCGGGCTTCACAGACAGCCTCGGCCTCGAGGTCAGCTACCAGGGCACGGCGAGCAGGTTCGACGGCATCCCGGACGGCAGCACGGTGTCGGCGGCGGACGTGTCGACGGACCCGGTCTTTGCCCTCTCGGACCAGTCGGCCGTCAACACGCGCATCGCCTTCCTCGTCATGATGCTCGACACCACCGACCCCGGCGCGCCGCCCGTGCTGCATTTCGCCCAGGACAAGTTCAAGGCCGACGGGCAGCAGACGGGCATCTCGTCCCAGGCCCAGCCCCTGGTCCCCTACGCCCGCCCTGGTAGTCTGGGTGAGACGGGCCGGCGGCAGTATTCGTTTTTGCTCTTTCAGGAGCCGTCGGGTACGACTATCTCTGGCCTGCCTCGCGCGGGTGAGACTCTTGATGTCGACCAGTTCCTTGCGGCGAACAACATGCGTGCTGCTCGTGCGGGAGTCGGTATTCTGGTTGACAATGGCGGAGGGGAAGGAGGAGGAGGAGGAGGAGGTGGTGGTGGCGGCGGTGCAGCACCGGCACCTGTACCTGTACCGTCGGCTCCTGGGACCCCAGCGACTCCTGGCACTGCCACTCCCACCGCAACCTTCACGTCCATCATCCAAACGTCTCTCGGCATCACACCTGGAACGCCGGTAAGTCTTCAAGTCCTTTCTCCTGGGGGCTTGGCTTTAGGTATCCTTTAGCCTGACAGACTGACGAACTCTCTTTCTCACAGGCTCCCGTCGTCCCAATTCCGCCAGTCGCAACAGGTCAGCCTCAGCCTCAGCCTCCTAGCACACTGCTCACGTCGGCATCCACAGGCACCGCAACGGGCGGGGCGATCCCTTCGGCTTCCGTGGGAGCCGGCAGCTCGGGCAGCTCAACCGGGGAGACGAGCTCCGGGGGTGGCATCGTCACTGCGGGCGGCAACGTCCTCGAGGCCATCTCCGCGCGCACGCTGGCTCTGGTCGCTGGTCTCATTGGTGGCATGCTGCTGGTATGAGAGTCACATTAATAAGCATTATTGTGTGACGGGTCGATAGCCAGCCGTGTTGTATTGGATCTCTCCCTGGAAAGGACCCGGAATGTTCAGCATTGCGATACTGGGGCTAACTGCCTGAGACGTGAGTTCTAGAGCCGGGTCATAGTGCCCCGTGCTGCAAGCGGTGGTCTGTCAGATGGCTGCTTTGTGACTCTGAGGGCCGAGACTCATGGAATCTCTAGAAATTCTGAAGGTCTCGAGGATAGACACTTCTTCTTCAGCATGGCAGCCAGGCGTGCCTCGAGCTGCTGGATGGCGCAGCGTGAGATCATACCTCCAAATTATTAAAGACAACAACTAGCCAAGGATATTCGTAAACCTTAAACGCCCGATTTTGCGGTAATATTGTCCTAAATCCTTAAAAACAAGCGATACCCGTCTATCAAGTAAAGCTGAAATTGTACATAGTAGGAGGAATACCTTAGGGTAGCTATATCTTTAGATATAATAGGGTACAGAATTCTTAGAAGACTATAGGGTGTAAGGCTAAGGCTACGTACTTAAAGAGATAGTCTTTTGACACTGTTTTTTATATAGAAAAAGCTAGGTCTTTAAGCATTTACTAATCTATAACGGTACTATATACCTTTTTTTAAGTTATATTTTAATTAAGAATAAAACTACATAAGAATATCATTAATAATTTTAATTAATAAAAAATACAAAATACTAAAATTACTTATAAATTTATAAGCTTATATATATAAAGTCTAGGCTCGGGGCAAACTCCGAGCACTTAGCCTGCGCAGAAGCGCGCGCGCCTGCGCCGCGCCTGCGTAGTCAGCCAACCCTGTGCAAGCTTAGTAGAGCACATTGTCAAAGGCTCATAGTCCCATATATATAAAGTCTTAGAATGTTAAATATAAAGCGTAGTAATAATTTGATAAGACTACTATAAAATCTATCTAAAATAATAATAACTATATAACGCTATAGTAACTATATAAACATATATATTCAATAGTTTTAATAGTAACTTAGAACTAAGTTTTTATAGTCTTGTTCTTTCAAATGAAAACTTAGCTTCACTTCTACATTTGTATCCATTTCTTATCTGATTTCCTAACATCTACATCTATGCAGGCGGTGGTGAGAGCAGTGACTCGCTGCCTGACGTCCTTGTAATCCCGACCTCGTGTGTGCTTCCCACGGCCGAGCCACGGAGAGGCCTTGGCGGCAGCCGCGGGTCCAAGTCCCGCATCCTCTTATTCATCCCTCTGGAGCCGGACGGGGCCATGGCACCTGACCGCCGCCTTCTTGCCGCCGCGGCGCTGCTATCTGGGGCACTTGCAGAGCTGCTGGATGCAGAGAGGGACAGCCTTGAACCCGTCACAGCGACCTGCTCCCAGACCTGGTGGGCCAGGGCATCCTGGGCCGATGGCCGGTCCGCGGGATCCCACGCCAGCATGGACCGCAGCAGAGCCCCCAGGCCGTCGGGCAAGCTGCCCTCCAAGCCCGCCAGGTGTTGGAGCACCAGCCGGTAAATTCCCGGGTTGGATGGGGACTCGTTCCTCCTGGCCCAGGGTCCAAAGGTTGTCATGTATAGCCCGCAGGCCCGCCCACCTCGGGCGCCGTGATGCCCTGCGGACCCAGCGCCGCCTCGTGTCCCCTAGTACCAACCTTAGACTTACCATAATCGCAGATGGCCGCCCGCGGGGGTGCTAGCGAGAATACCAGAAGGTTCCGAGGGCTGTTATCCCGGTGCATGATGCCCATCGCGTGCAGGTTTCATAGGCCCTCCAGTACTTGGTGGAACAGCGCCAGCCGCGTCGCCAGTGCCACCTGGTATCGAGACAGCGAGGACCGGCGGATGTGTCTTCCAAAGTGGTTGGGGTTAATGCGAACACCAGGCAGGCTTGTCGTTGGTGACGATAGCGCGGGCTTCTCGACTAGAGACTGTGGTTGAGACATGGGAAACCCCCGCTTTCCCTCCTCGGCAAGCAATCTAGTAAGCCAGGCACTCCACACTCGCTCCGCAAGCCGTAATCCGTAATTCAACAACCAGAGGAGTCCTTGACAACGACATCTGAACAACATGATCAATACCACCTCCGTCACCAGCATATAGACACGACACAATACTGCGCTTGCATCATGTCATATGTATGCTCGCCCCAGCGTCCAAACGAGTCGAACCAAGACTACAACCAGAGGTGGAAGAACTTCCGAGATGCGAGCCGTCGCCAGGTAATTGACGAGTACTACCGGCGAATTGAGCTGGGAAGAATATCCCCGGATAGCGACGGTGCCACCTTACAGGAGATAGAATCCTCCGTCCGATTCTACGAACGAGAGATGCGGATCGAGGAAGGGCGGCCGAGACCTGAGGATCTGCCTAAACGAAGAGAATGGCCCCGCATCGAGTTCCCTCCCGATTTCGAGCACAAGTCCCTGAGCGAGATTAGTGGTTATAAACCAGACCGCTGGGGGGAGGAGCCGTGGGAGAGCTTCTGGAACCCAGGAGAGTTTGCCGCCCAGGAAGAGGACATGGCGACAGCGGCAGCGGCACTGGGCACCCACCCCCAAAAGCAGCAAAGAAAGAGAGGCCGTAAAGAGGGCGAGTACGTGCTCGACGAGGAGAAGCGTGCAGACAGGACGCGTGCTGCGAAGAAAAGGAGGACCGACACTGGCGCGCAGCCGCCTGCGACGTCACGCTGCAAGAGGAAACGGGAGCTTGCTGCACGTGAGGAAGCGGGGGATGGTGGTAGTCATGCTGCAGCAACAACAACAACAGCAACAAGAACATCAAAAAGGAGAAGAACAACTGACAGGAACACTTCTGTGCCGAGTGGTGGCCTAGGCCGCAGAACAGAACAGCGTGCTCCCCATGCGGCACCGCCCATCGCCACCGCTGTTGGGTTGTCGTCACCATCGCCACTATCATCCTCATCCGCCCACATCACTCGCGCACGGCGTCGTCAACTGGCGGGCGAGGCAAAAAGCCTGCTCCAGCTCGGGCACCGCGGCGAGACCTGCCTACAGGAAGAAACGGGCCGCCAGGAGGCCCCCGAGGCAGGTACTGCTGCCAACGCCACCCTCACCGCAGCCTGCAGCCAACAAAAAGTCGAGGAACTTTAGAAGCAACCTCCCAAGACCAGGGCCAAGGCCAACAAGACTGCCAACACTACAATTAGCAGTAAAGCTATTGCCAAATCCAAGACCGGGGCCAGGGCCAAACCAAACGCTACCAACACCCGCGCGACGGCCACGAGTGCGGGAAAACGTCAGCATAGGCACCGGGGCCAGGAAGTTGGCTCTGCAAGCCTATCCGGGCGCAGTCAACGGCGGTCACTCGGCTCTCCAGCTCAGGCCTTATAAGGGTCAATGGGTGATCAGGCATCGGGCATCGTGCAATGGGCAACGGGCAACGGGCAACGGGCAACGGGTAACGAGGAAGCTAAGGGGCGAGGGTGGGCGTATGCTGGTTATCCTGACAGGGTCGGGTGCAGCCAGTAATGCCCCCCCCCAAAGAGTCTTCTGTATCCCAGGCGCAGACAGAAGAAAGGCAGGCCCGTGAGGTCGCGTGTATCGGTTATCCTGACAGGGTCGGGTGCAGTCAGTAATGCTTCCCACTCCTCACTGCGGGCAGCTGCGAAGGGATACCAGGTCGGAAGAAGCATAAAGACTGCTTGCTCCTCTACGAGATGCAAGCCAACAGACCTCGCGCCTATTGGGCAATGAGACTGCAACCAAAAATGGAGCAGCCTCTAGCGGGCTTCGAGCTTTTCTCGCAAGCACACTACGTCGCCGGGCCCGCTGTTCCAACCCGCACCTTATCACTCGAGGTCGAGGAGCTCGGTCGGGGCCGAGAGAGGCTTGGGGCGGGTCGACCGCGTGTGGAATGTCTGGTCGATGAGGCACGTCACAAGAATTATTCGGCCACACGATATAATGCATACTTAATTTATGAATCTGAGAACTAGCCCTCTAAACACGTTATGCCTCCCTCTTGCGCAAGTCCTGCTCGAGGACCCTACCCAACCCTCACACAATGAAGCTCCATCTCGAGGTTACACATCCTAAATCAGCCAGCGTCCACCTTATCTTAAATATCAGATGTCCTTCTAAGAGTTTTTTATATAATTTCTATAAGGCATAAGTAAAGACTAAATTATACATATAGTAAGTAGATAACTACTATATAGCTAACTTATTTATAAAATTATTAAATACTTACTTAAAATTAAAATAAATTAAAAACTAATGTATAGTAAAAGTTATTATTAAAAAAAAAGACATTTCTTAATACTTTTTAATTTTAATACTGTTTTAACTAATTAGTTACACTCAAATTATATATTTAGTTTTAAACTAATAAAAGTTTATCAACTATAGTTTATATATTATTATTAAATCTAAGTAGTTTATAATAGCTATTTATAACCTATATTAGTATAGTACCTTATTTAAATAAGCTAGTATTAACTATTAAAATAACTTCTCTATTATTAATATAATTAATAGTAATTAATACTAGTTGTGTAGAAATTACTTTAGCTAAAGTATTTAATATTTTTTATTTAAATAATATTTATTAAAAAATAGTATCCTTTTTAAGTAAGTTATATAGAGGTTAAGCTAATATTATAAAGTTCTAGACTTAATAGTTATAATAACTTACTATTTTTAAAAATAAATAAAAATTTTCAATACTTTTATAAACTAATTATAATAATAATAATAATAATTACTCTTATTACACTATTTAAACTATATACCTAGGTATATAGAGATACTAGTAGCATATAGTCCCCTTATAAATCTACTAAGGGGAAAAACTATACCTTAGGTAAGCTAGGTAAAACCCCCTTACTACCCTTTTTCTATAAACTTATAGTAACTTT
>MAVT02000098.1:0-57391 GCA_001702395.2 Diaporthe helianthi | reverse complement strand
CCCCTCCCCCTCCCCCACAATCACATCACATCACGTTCCACTCCATTCCATGGGCATATTCCACTTTCCACGTGCCAGACACATGGCGATGACGACGAAGACGACGACGACAACGACGAAGACGACGGCTTGCCATGACATGACACGGCGGATTCCACGGCTAACAAGACTCTACACGCAAACAGTGTCGGTGCAAATGGCCTCGCGCCACTCTCATTCCCGTCCTCGTACGAGTTTGAGAACTTCAACACCTTCGAAGACCCTTTCTCCTCGTCGTCCTCCTACTCTGCCCGTCCAGCCTATGATGCCCCCACCGACAGCACTGAGCCCTTTAACGAGGAGTCGCCCTCCCACGAGCTCGATAACAAGCTGCTCAGCTTCTCCGCCCCGATCCCCAGGGCCCAGGTCATCGACGGCGCCGGCATACTTACTGACCCGAACATGACTGCTGAGCTCTACGGCATGTTCTTCGTTGCCGAGGACGTCTTTGGCGGCGACACCTCGGGCCGGCCCCTCGAGCTGACCTGCTACCGGAGGAACCTGTGGCAGTGCTCTGGTCAGATAATTATGCCCCGGAATATCAGCCATGTCGTAGACGAGCAGTCGCAGCAGGTCCAGATCTTCGACCTCGCAGCCTCCATCACCGCCATAGAATCCATCGAGGGCAAGGCCACAGAGATCATATCAATACCGTGGAAGTCTGCCGGCGACGAGGGGTCCAAGTCACCAGCAGCCCCTCCCAACATAGCCCTCGACCTGTCCACCGGCCAGGAGCTGGACCGCAACCGCGTCTCCCTGCCTGTCTCGTGGAAACGGTTGCAGTTCAAACACGCGACGGCCAACAATGGTCGGCGCAAGGGCTTGCAACAGCACTATGTCGTCCAGATCAGCCTCCTGGGAAAGACCAAGAGCGGTGAATACCTCAGGCTCGCAGATATCCAGTCGGGGCCCGTCATTGTTAGGGGCCGCAGCCCTAGAAATTTTGATAGTCGCAAAGACGTGCCCCTGTCCGGTGACAAGAAGCCCGAGAGGAGGGCCACCATGACCCCATCAGATTCAACCCCCGTTCCAAAGGTGGAGCGGTCAGGGGAGTTGGCCCAGAACATCCAGAAGTACCACTCTCTAGGAAACGTGCAGGTAGGAGAACGAGAACACGCGCCACTACCAGCTGTCGAGGCCAGAGGCTAATTCCAGTCACATCAGTCCGGAGACTGGGCATCCCCCCATCCGTATGTCCAACAGTCATCTTCCAAGAAAATCGCACTATCCCCAACCCTCAACCGGCCGCCCGTGCCGCCATGGTCCTCGGAACCCTCTATGCCCAAACTGGGACAGCCGACCACCCCGCGTAGCAACTCGTTCCAGCGCGGCGTGCCCTCGAGCCTGCCCATAAACCTGTCCCTCTCCGAGGACGAACGCAGCCCCAACCGCTCCAGCTCGGACTGCACGTCACCGCGGCATGCCAAGTCGATGGCGACCTGCCAGAACCTGCAGAAGAGCCCCGGGGACGACGAGGAGCAGCTGTACGAGTATTTCCCCCTAAGCCTCGACGATTGGTAGGTCCTGGCCCGTTCCATCCGCCTGGTAGCCACATCACTTAGTTCCCTTGAGAGCAAACGTTGACGTGGGTCCCGCAGGCAACAACCAGTAGACGCCATCTACCGCCCTCATGTCGTCCACCACGTTTTTGTGCCCCCGGAATTAAAGGCTCAGCAGGTCCGGAACAGAACTAAACGCTACTTCTCGTCTGACTGATTGCTGCCTGCATCAACATGACTGATAACCTCTCCCGGGTCAACTTCTTTTTTTTGTGTAACATATTGTGTTTGCGGCATAGGATGAGACCATAACAAGGCGGCGTTGGCACTTTCATCCCTTCTTCTTGCCATTTGCGGCAAGGTAAGTAAAGGCTCCGATATTCATCATACACTTGTCATGAGACCGTGGGCATCAGGATTGCTATGCCTTGATGGTGGTGGCAGCTAGGTGCGTTGATTCGACTCGTGGTGAGAATCAATTGGTTATTGTTCAGAATTATACCCCTGCTTCTCTGTCCGGATATATACATAATCAGGGGCGGGGTGGGCCTTGCCTTTATTGATCTTGATATTCTATAATTTTGTATTACTCTGCCAGAAACAAACCCCCTGGCGGCTCAAGGTTGGGGCGAGGCGGCCGAACTCAGGCGCATTTGTTCTCGTCACGTGCTAGGCTGCGCAAACATCTTCTGGGAGGGTTTGCTCTTCGAGCGTCTTGAGATCGTCATCAAATTATTGTCTATGTGTGTGTATTTGTGCGCGCTTGTGCTCGTGTTAAGTGCCTTGCCCCTCAGCGCCCCCCATGCTATCGTGGCATACTTGGAATAAAAAAATAAATAAAAAAATGTCAGCCGCAGAACCCCGATGTCCTATGCCGTAGATGTATGCAAGCCGTGAACAGCCCCGAATGGGTATGGTTAGCTGTTCTGGTGTTTTGCTTAGACCTGGACCTTCGGACGCTCGCTTTTCCAACTTGGTCTGAAATCCAATGCGATGTCTTACTCGTTCCACACCAAGCGTCGCCTCCTCAATTTGCCTTGCCCTCCTCTAGACAAGCCAGCGCTACCGCCGCCCCGAGCAGAGAGCTCTCCTTGGCGCCCGCGAGGCTGATAGCGCCGGGCCTGGCACCCACGGACGAGAGAAGCCCGTCGATATAGCCCTGACAGTTCTGGAGGTAGCACGGGTACTGCTCAATAACGGACCCGTTGAAGGCGACCACGTGGTCGTCGAGGGCCAGCTCCCCCCTCGCGGCGGCGGCGGCGAAATGCGGCCGGCCCGGGTGCGAGGAGGCCAAGAGGTCAGCCTCGGCCTCGTTCTTGAACTGCCACAGGGCGAAGAGTGAGGACGCTACGATGGCGGCGGAGCGCCGTGATATGTATGATGCGAGGGAGCGGATGAAGGTGACGTCTGCTGTGGTGGGCGTGACGGGTGATGGGTGGCGGGATTGGAAGATGGAGATTGAGGGTTTCAATGATGCCGATGTATCTCTGCGGGTCACGTCAGTAAAAACATGGTCGGATTTACTCCTTGCCCGCTTTGAACGCTGAGCTTGCTTGATGGTGTGGCACGTACGCTTCTATCAGGGATATTGTTTCCGAGTCGAGAGAATAGGGAAGGTGCAACGACGGGGGCACGACGCCGCCCAGAATGCCCGTCGAGCCGATGGCCTCAACGAGTGCGAGCCTGCACATCTCGCCCAGATAATAGCCACTAACCATGTGTTCCAAGGGCTGGAAGTCGGGTTTTGGGTGCGCGGCATTGAGGGTCCTGTCCCATCGCGTTACTGGCAGGATGCCCTTGCCGAACATGCCAAGCTCCGTGTTGACAATAACGTGGCTTGCCTTGTCGAACCAGAAGTCTGGCCGGTTGCCAAACTTTTCCCTGCCAATGGTGGGGACGGGGAGGTGGACGGCGATATTGACACCGGTGCCCAGTATCAGGCCGAACCGCGTCGACGAGTTGAGGTAGGCCTCAGACAAGAGACAGGCGGACGAGTCGTTCACGATAGCGGCCAGCTCGACGTGAAAGCCCTTGGCCTTGCAGGCGGTCCTGATAATGTCCCCAAGATCATGGCCGAGGAGGCCCTCGGCTGCCAGGAAGCCCTTACCCATGCCCTGCAGCTTGCCGCCCTTGTGGGAGGTCTGCTCGATGGGGAAACTCCAGGCCAGCCCCATGAGCAGCGGCTTGTCGGGACTGTTCTCGGGACTGTGCTGGGGATCCAAGGCCTCGGACACGGTGTCCACTATCCTCTGGGCCATCCAGTCGAAGAAGGCGGTGCCCCTCAGCTTCTTGACGGCCGGGTCGATCCTGAAGGAATCTAGCCGGGCGATACGGCTCTCACTGCCGCGGGCCTCGCAGCCTCGCAGCTCGACCAGAGCCACCCGCAGCGTCGAGCCGCCGACATCGAGGGCGAGATAGTGGCCATGTGCCGAACGGCTTGGGAGCTGGTGGTTGTATGACGGCAGCATGCACGCCGGGTTGTTTAACAAGCCATCCCTGAACTGCTCCTTCAATGCCCTCGACAAGTCCCTCAGGCCTTCGGGCCTGACGGGGTGCAACAGCAGCTCCTCGGCCTCGGCGAGGAAGTCCTCGGGGCTTCTGTGTGGTTTGGAGGCCGCCCCGGCTTCTCTGGATATGGACGACCCGGGTGAGGCGTCCTTGATCGCTGCAGGGCTCATCCAGAAGGCGAGCAGGGCCTGGAGAAAAGTCTTGCCGCGTAGCAAAGACTTGAGCGCGGCAACAAAGACGTCTCGCAGCGTTGGCATTGCAGTGGAAAGGTTGGGTAAAACGAGCGGCTAACCCTGAACGTGAAGGGGGGGGAGGGTAGAGATGGATCCACAAGACGTGTAGATCAAATCATTGGGACCAAACGGGACGGGAAGGTTGTCGAGGGGGTTCAAAACTGGTCGAGCCGCCCTACCAGGCACAATAGCTATTATATGCAAGAGACAGGCAGGCTGTCCGTGTCACCGCTACCAGACTACGGATGGCACATAGACACATGCACATTGACACATGCACATGCGCGGGAACAAGCTCCGGTAGGGGTGGGAAAAAGCTGACGGCGGAAACGGTTGCAGTTGCGGTTCAGGTTCACTTCGTATTGATCCAGAACGTAGTAAACAGTGATAATAGTGGCGGGGAGGGTGCGGGCTGTCGGGCAGGCAGGGGATGGCAGGGGATGGCGGGGCAAGCTCGACCGCAGGTAATAAGTGGTCTTGGATAAAGGCAGATATAGCCCACCAGGCCCATAATGGACGGACTCTCTGGAAATGGGCCTGGTGAAACGATACAGAGGAACGAGAGGAACGAGAGGAACGGGGTGGGAGTGGGAGAGGGAAAGGAAGAGACGAGAATCGGGCTAAACCAATCAGAGCGAGGGAAGGGTCGTCGCAGTGGTGTCGGAGTGCGGATGACTAAAGGCAATTGTTGATTGATTGCGCGAGGTGCTGAGATGCGCGCAGGCACCAAGAAATGGGGGCTGCTCTGATGAAACGATGGATGGACGGATGGCTGGATGGATGGCTGGATGGATGGATGGATGGACGGGTGAGCGGGTAGTGATGGTGGTTGTGGTTGCGTTTGGGACATCTGGATTCTGGAGCGCAGGTACTGTGTAAATGCCATGCGTGGTGGGCCCAGCAGGCTCACTTGCAACATTTGAAGCAGACTCACGGTACTGCGAAAGAAGACCCATCGCGCCGGGGTGATTCGCTCGCAGATGCTGATTCAGGATATTGTTGGGTTTATTGATGCTGCTTGGAACGTAACGTAACGTTGCCCGACGGTCAACGGGGTCGACAGTCAACGGTTGACGGTCCAGAAGCAGCAGTCCCGAAGAGCAGGTAGTCCCGTAGTTGTAAGCTTGATCGCCGTCTCGGCATCAGAGAGCGATTATTCGAGCACCACCGGCAAGGCAAGGCTTGACGTCGCTATCGAGCTGCTGTTGTCTTGATTTCCGAATGCACAGTTCAATCAAGCCTGACTGAGTGCTTGCCCTGGTGTAATTTACAAGCGTACTTAATAAGTATGCTTGACGTTGCAGCAACACAGACATGCCCTAACCCTCTCGACGTCATTGTCGCTTCCTGTCCGAGTCAATGTGCTCCATCGCCAGTGTAACCCTGGCCCATCACTCGTTACTTCTACTCCACGCTCAATCACGCTATGGTATCCACGGTATCCACGGTATCGGTACATGTGCACAGGGCATCAAACATTCGGCCCGTCAATCGCAGCCTCGCGATAACATCATCCTGTCGCTGTTATCTCCCGGCTGTTACCAACCATCCCACAGCCAACGGCAAACGACGTAACGACTCAACCAGCACTCACCACGTGCATGAATCTACCGCTTACTAAAGTTGCCCTGCCAGTATCTGATCCGCCATTGAGGCTGGTCTCTTTGCCCGAGTCAAAGCTCCTAGACACAAGGCTGACTGGCTACTGACCCGTTCTGACAGCCTCCAGCGCAGGGCCATCCTGGACCCAAACCAAGCTACATGCTCGTTATCCATCGAGCCTATGTACAACGTGAGGCTAGGCCGGCAAGGGATTTGTCACCCACCGCGCACCACACCGTTCCCGTCTGATAGACTTCACACAGTGAAGGCTTTTGCCCCATTGTCACATTGAACGTTCCATCATGTTGCTTCACAAGTTCACATCGTGCTCCTCCTGTCCTTGCCGGTAGTCGGCCGCCTCTCCAATGTCTTTGCTGGCTTGGGCACGGTGATGTGCCGGCCGGAGACACGTCAGCCTACTCGAGTCGAGCACTGAGGTCATTGCACTGCTGGTCCCTCGACACAGCAGACTTATCAAGTCTGGTCCCAGTCGTGGGTGCGTGGCAGGATAATCTTTTTCTTTTTCTTCCTTTCTCTCATCACCCAAATCCTACCCAAGTTCAAGTGCAGTATTTGCTTCTTCTCCGGACAAGTTTTCAGAATCACCGGCAAGGAGGAGACAAGACTGCACCAGCACACAACCTGAGTGGCCGAGAGACATTGAGATAGATCACTGGCTCTTTGTCGTTGATTCCACTCTCACCAGATCAACACCTCTGCCTTGAATATGAGGTTCATCATCCGCGACGATGCCGTGCAGGCCAGTGTCTACGTGGCTAATTATGTCGTCGATCGCATCAAGCATTTCAACCCAACCCCGTCTCGTCCTTTCGTCCTTGGTCTTCCCACCGGGTCAAGCCCTCTTGGTGTTTATAGGGTTCTGGTCGAAAAATACAAGGCCGGTGAGGTAAGAGCGTCGTCCGGCATTCACTTTGGTGCACGCCCGAGAACATAAACAAACGTACGTGGGTTCTGATGAGATGAATATAGGTCTCTTTTGAAAACATCGTGACCTTCAACATGGACGAGTACATCGGCATACCCCGTGACCACCCAGAAAGCTATCACTCATTCATGTGGAAGAACTTCTTCCAGCATGTAAACATCAAGCCCGAGAATGCCAATATCCTCAATGGGAATGCCCCCAACCTTGAGGCCGAGTGTATCGAGTACGAGGCCAAGATCAAGAGGGTGGGTGGCATCGACCTCTTCCTCGCCGGCATAGGCGAGGATGGCCACATCGCCTTCAACGAGCCCGGTTCCAGCTTGGCGTCCCGCACGCGCGTCAAGACACTGGCCTACGACACTATCTTGGCCAACTCTCGCTTCTTCGGGAACGACCTCGACAAGGTGCCCAAGATGGCACTGACTGTGGGCGTGCAGACCGTGCTCGAGGCACGGGAGGTTGTCGCCATCATCCTCGGCTCAAGAAAGGCCCTGGCCCTGCAAAAGTGCATCGAGCAAGGCGTGAACCACATGTGGACGCTGTCGAGCCTGCAGCTCCACCCTCACCCAATGATTGTGTGCGACGAGGACGCTACATTGGAGCTACAGGTGAAGACGGTCAAGGTAAGCTTTCGTGCCTACACCTGGGCCCCGGCCCTTCTGCCCCAACCCCACAGGCATAGATAGAGTAGCCCCCACGAGCACCTTGAGAGTAGCCTGTGACTAAACTTTTTGCGTTTCGTCTTGCAGTACTTCAAATCCATAGAACAGGTGGCCAACAGCCAAGGCTTCGAGCAGATCCTCCCTTCGTCGATCCGCACCGGCCCCAATGTCAAAAACTTCCGGCCCATCTCCGCCCAGCCAGTGCCCACTACCGTCGTCATTGACGAGGTCTCACCCCCTATGTCGCCCAAAGAATCGTCCCCGACAATTCTCAGCCCTCAGCCCACAACATCAAGGCTGCTGCGTGCTTTCTCGCCGGCGAACGAGTATCCTGTGCGGTCTGTGTCTCCTGACTTTGACCTGGTACCAGACAGGATGGCAGACCGCCTTCCGGACCCCGGCTTTGCAAACAGGCGGTTGACCCCCAACCCAGAAGCGCAGAATGCCAGGCATGTTGGTGTTTAGTAGGTGTGGCAGTTATGTAGGATACCTGGTTGTCTTGTCTCGAATTTGGAAAGGTGCAGTATTCGCAACCAAGGCGTTGGGATAGGCACAATAATTAAGATTGACATGCCCAATTTGGAGTCTCTTGTCGGGTTTAGCTGCGCAGTCAGTCTATCGTTACAGTAATCACTCACTGTGAAAACAATTCTTTAGACGGGTGGCATGACATTTGTAAAGGGTTATATGCTCGGACGAGTTTTGGTACGAGAGATGCCAACAGTACTGTTAGAATATCTAAAAAGCGAAGATGGCTGGCTATACTACTATGCTATAGATGTTTACTGGGGTGCATTTCTTACGCAGTTGCATTTTGGTCTGTGCATATGTCTGTCCTATGTGAGCAGCTTGATACCCCTGCTCGCAGACTCGTCAATCTGCCTGCCGTCCTTGCTCACGGTTGGCTTTCCTTTGAGGATTTCCTCGCCTTTCAACTTCCCATCGGCTGCTACTTCTATCGTGCCGAGCTCCTTACCCTCACTGTCCAACAACGTGGCCCGGGTGCCCTCACTGGCGCCGTACAAGCAGACCTCCAAATCTTGGGCGTAATCGTAGACCGCACCTCTCACACCCTGCTTGCCGAGGAGCAAGATGGAATTCTCCCTCACGTACAAGGGCAGTGTGCCGAAGCCATGCTGCTCCTTGAACCAGCCAGGCCCGGACCGCACCTCGTTGGTAAAGAAGGACGTCCACTTGCCCTTTGGCAGGTAGAACTCGACCTCGCCGCTCTCATCAAAGATGGGCGCCGCCAGCAGGTTCTCGCCGACCATGAACTGCCTGTCCAGGTACCACGAGGTCGGGTCGTCGGGGAACTCGAGACACATGGCCCGCAGGCTCAGTGGCAGGCCGCCGTCGATGGCTTGTGCGGCCTGGGCGTAGAGGTACGGCATCAGCCTGTTCTTCAGGGCGGTCCACCTGGCGAGCGTCTTGGTGCATCCCTCCTCACCCCTGTCGTCGTCGTCGATGGTCCAGGGCACGCGGTAGGAACTGCTCCCGTGCAGGCGTGAGTGGCTGCACAACAGGCCAAAGGCGACCCAGCGCTTGTACACCCAGGCGGGCGGGTACCCTTCGAAGCCGCCGATGTCGACGCTCCAGAAGGAGAAGCCACCCAGGCCCAGCCCCAGGCCGCCACGAACCGACTCGGCCATGGCCTCGGGCGTCGACTCGCAGTCGCCACCCCACTGCAGCGGGAAGCGCTGGGTGCCGGCGCAGGCGGCCCGGGCGAACAAGACGGCCTGGTCGGCGCCGTACCGGGCCTGCAGCGCCTCGTAGACGACCTTGTTGTACAGGAAGGCGTAGAAGTTGTGCATCTTCTCCGGGTCGACCGAGGCGTCGTGCCACGCGACGTCCCGCGAGGGGATGCGCTCGCCAAAGTCAGTCTTGATGGCGTCGACGCCCTGGTCAAAGAGCTTGTTCAGGCAGCCGACGTACCACTTGCACGCGGCCGGGTTGGTGAAGTCGACGAGGGCCATGCCGGCCTGCCACAGGTCCCACTGCCAGATGTCGCCGTTCTTGCGCTTGAGAAAGTAGCCCTTGTCGGCGCCCTCGCGGAAGGCCTCGCCGTGCTGGGCGATGTAGGGGTTGATCCAGACGCACACCTTCTTGACCAGGCCCGAGGCCTTGAGCCGGCCGATCTGGGCCTTTGGGTCCGGGAAGCGGTCCGAGTCGAAGACAAAGTCGGTCCACTTGAAGGCGGGCATCCAGAAGCAGTCGTAGTGAAAGACGTCGACGGTGATGTCGCGCTCCTTCATGCCCTCGAGGAACGAGTTGACCGTGGCCTCGTCATAGTTGGTCGTGAAGCTCGTGCTCAGCCACAGGCCGAAGCTCCACGAGGGGACGCTGCCGGGGCGGCCGGTCAGGCTGGAATATCGGCGGAGCACCTCCTTGGGCGTCGTGCCGTGGATGATGTACCACTTGAGCCTCTGGCCCTGGATGCTCGTCTGCACGCGGGCGCAGCGCTCGCTCCCGACCTCGAGCTCGACCTTGCCGGCGTGGTCGATGAAGACGCCATAGCCGCGGTTGCTCAGCCAGAAGGAGATGTTCTTGTAGGCCTGGTCGCTCGACGTCCCACCGTCGGCGTTCCACAGGGTGATGGACTGGCCCAGCTTGTTGAAGGCGCCGAACCTCTCGCCGAGGCCATGGACAGACTCGCCCACCGAGAGGGAGGTCTGGGTGAATATGTAGTGCTTGAAGTCTCTCATGTCGCCAGTCTGCAAGGGGTTGCTGGGTCCCGGGCTGTAGGCAAGGCCAACGCTCCTGCCCAGGAGGGAGGTCAGGTGCTTGGAGCCGTCTGCGGCATCAAAGCTGATGTCAAATGTGCCCGGCTTGATGGTAGCAGCCAGGGAACCCGAGGTCAAGGTTGTGCCTCTGCTCGCCTGGGCAACCTGTGGTTTGGCCTCGGGCTTGCCACCAGGGTACAGATCAAAGTGTGGTCCCCTGTTGATGGCCCCGTCCCAGTGGGTGGTCTCGACGGATATGATGCCATCGCTCTGCGCCTCGACGTCCTGTGTGGGTTGGGGTTCAGCTGATTTGTTCTTGCCCGCCGGCCTGCTCAGAGAGTGACGCGCGTGTTTGTTGGCCGAGACATACAATTGTCAAAGTGCTCAGGTTAAGGGTGTCACCGCGAGACCTTATCTTCTTGGTAGGGCATAGCAGACTCAAGCCCCGGTCTGTCTGTTTGATGTTGTATACCTCCTCTGCGTACTCAACCCGCACCCCCTCAGCTGTCAACCACATGCCATCGCGGAACTTCATGATGAGACTGCGTCGTGTGCGTGCTTGGCACCTGGCTGTGCAGTGAGACTTAATCCAGAACAGGTCTGTTCCAAAAATAAGGACGAGAAGAAGCAATCTTCATCTCTGAAGAGGAGTTGTGTGAGATGGCAGATGGCAGGGAGACCATCTGGCATGGTCAAGTGAATTGAGACGGCAAGACGGGCCGGTTCATGCAAGGACCAGTCAAGGACGGTCTACACAGTACAGTGGGTTTGGCAATGGCAGATCTTCGGTAACAGGTCCTGATGGGCCTGGCCCTCATGATGTGTGAACGGGCCGGTTCGACGCTCAACCACAGACTGACAGTATCCCCGAGCTTCCTAGTCTAAGACTCTAAGCCCAGATACCCGACGGGTACGCTCTGCCCGCTCCCGCAACCCCACAAAAACGGTTAAACCCCAGCTTCCAAGGGCTCCCGGAGGAGCGGCAGCTCGGTGGCCGGGACAGTGTTTGGCCGGCATAGCTCCAACTAACTTTTCCAAGGTTGGACTAAGCTTCTTAGGCTTCTCCAACGGTCGCCAGCGCCGCCACGATCCCCTCATCTTGAGCCTCCTTTTTCCACGAGTCAAATCCGACGTCGACTCCAACTGGAAAAGGCCCACTCCCCACTCAACCTCCAAATTTTCCCCTTCCAGGAACCCTTCTACACAGTAGGAATTCTTCCAGGGACATGCAGCTGCTGTTCGGATGAACAGGCAAGCAGGCAGGCCCACCCTGCCTGCTGCTAAGGGGTTCGGCCCATGCCGTGCTGGAGCTTATCGTCCCTCATCAGGCGGAATACACGCTGCTTCGACCCCGTCTCGCCGTGCAACAATTAGGTAATAAACTTTAAAAGATGGTCTACCGGGCCAGGCATGGGCTGTCATTTCCGAACTCGTCTGTATGGGGACGCTACCATTTGACTATAGTGCGGTAGACTTAAGGGGAAAGGTACCTAGGTACCTAGGTATGCACACTAGAGACATGGTTTCCCCAAATACTCGGTACCACCCTGCATCTACACTGAGAAGACTGTACACTACACAGCGGCTCAGCTAGTCACAGCAGTCACCGCCCATAATTCTGGTACCAACGAGCATGCTAATAACTCCGCCGAGAGAGGGTTCACCTCCATCCATTGTGGGTGTGCCAGGAAACCAAGTCTCGCCTGGCTTCCCGTCATGCCGGCGCCAAGGGCAGTCAGGCCCCATGTATATATCAACGGCCTCGTCCTGCGCTCATTATTAGCAAGTCGTCACCTCGAGTTCGATCTGGCCGCCCCTCCTCCGTAACCTGCTCGCATCCCAAGATGAGGAATCTCGCCCCCGTCCTCGCCACCCTGGCCCTCGCCGGCACCGCCTGTGCACAAGGTTCCTTGTCGAACGGGACATCACCAGTCTACAAGAACCCCAATGCCACCATCGACGACCGGGTGGCTGATCTTCTGGGCCGCATGACAATGGAGGACAAGGCGTCCCAGCTGCTCCAGGGTGACATATCCAACTGGATCAATGTCACAGATGGCACCTTCAATGCCAGCGGCCTCGAGTGGAATATGCAGTACCGGTCTGCCGCCTTCTACGTTGGCTACTACACCAACTCGACAACTCTCTCCCGCGGCATCAAGCTTGCTCAGGATTATCTGACCCAGAACACTACCCTCGGCATTCCTGCCTGGGTCCAGTCTGAGGGCATCCACGGCTTTCTCGCCGTCAATGCCACCGTGTTCAACTCGCCAATCGCTTTTGCCTGTGCCTGGAACCCCGATCTGGTTGAGAAGATGGGCAGGGCCATTGCCCAGGAAGCTCTTGCCCTGGGTGTGAACAACATATTCGCTCCCGTAGTGGATCTCGCTCGTGAGCTGAGGTTCGGCCGGGTCGAGGAGACGTACGGGGAGGACCCTTACCTTGCGGGAGAGATCGGACACAGCTATGTCAAGGGCTTGCAGTCCGGCAACGTCGCCGCCATGGTCAAACACTTTGCTGCCTTTGCCACGCCCGAGCAGGGTATCAACACGGCCCCCGTGCACGGAGGAGAGCGAGAGCTCCGGACAACCTACCTGCCTCCCTTTAAGCGCGCCATCATCGACGCCGATGCCGTGAGCATCATGTCGGCCTACAGCTGCTATGATGGCGTGCCAGCCGTAGCTGACTACCACATGCTGACTGAGATTCTCCGGGAAGAGTGGTACGTGTTTTCCCAAAGAATTCCCCCCCCCTCCCCGTTGAACATGACTGTAAAGACCTACTCTGGAGGCTTGATGGGTAAAGTAGCCCAAACAACAGCGACAACGGGTGGTCTGTGTGTGATACTTGCCCATCTGAGGACTGACGGAATATTACCAGGGGCTACGAATACTTCGTGATGAGTGATGCGGGAGGCACCGATCGTGTTTGCACGGCTTTTGGTCTTTGCCAAGCCTCACCCATCGACTCGGAGGCGGTTGTATCCATGGTTCTTCCGTCCGGGAACGATATGGAGATGGGCGGTGGGTCCTTCAACTTCCAAAAGATTCCCGAAATGATCGAAGCTAGCAAGCTCGATGAGGCTGTTGTCGACCTCGCCGTCTCCCGAGTTCTCCGGGCCAAGTTCAAGATGGGTTTGTTTGAAAACCCATTCGCGGGCGTCGCAGAGGATGAGTTTCAGAACTACATCAACACCAACGAAACGCAGCAGCTCGCCCGTCAGCTCGACACCGAGTCCATTGTCCTGCTCGAGAACCACAACAATGTTCTTCCGCTGAGCAAGAGTGCCAACGTGGCTGTGATCGGACCCATGGCCCACGGTCTGATGAACTGTGAGTAGATTACTGCAGCAGATCCAGCCTCTTTCTTCCGTCATGCTCCCGTGAAGACACATCCTTCCGCAAATTGGCAACCAAGCCCTTTTGGTCTGGCAGTAACTAACTCAGTGTTCTAAAAAGATGGCGACTATGTCGTATATAGATCCAACTACCGCGGTGTTACGCCACTTGACGGTATCAATGCGGTCAGCGAGGGAACCGTTACATACGCCCTGGGGTGCGAGCGCTGGTCGACCGACGAGTCTGGGTTCCCTGAGGCCATTGCCGCCGCCGAGGCCGCTGACGTCGCCGTTGTCGTCGTAGGTACGTGGTCTCGCGACCAAGGCGAACTTTGGACCGGTCTGAACGCCACCACGGGCGAGCACATTGACGTCTCGGATTTCAAGCTCGTGGGCGCCATGCCCAAGCTCGTACAGGCCATAATCAACACGGGCAAGCCGACCGTGGTGGTTTTCAGCTCCGGGAAGCCAATCACCGAGCCGTGGATCAGCACCAACGCCTCGGCGCTTGTACAGCAGTTCTATCCATCGGAGCAGGGAGGCAACGCTCTCGCCGACGTGCTGTATGGAAACTACAACCCGAGTGGACGCCTGAGTGTTTCGTTCCCGTATGACGTGGGAACTACCCCGATCTACTATGACCACCTCAACTCGGCACGCGCTTATCCCAACCCTGGACAAATCTTCCCCAACGGGACATTGGTGTATGGCAACAACTACGTGCTGCAGTCGCCCTTGGCTCTATACGATGTGAGCTAAGCCCCTTTCCTCTCCGTCTACGATATTCTCAGTTTGGCGGTCGCTGACTCTGATCCCCACAGTTCGGCTACGGTCTTTCGTACTCCAACTTCTCATACTCGCCTGTCACCATGTCCTCGACCACTGCGTCTGCGACCGACAAGATCACAGTCTCGGTCGACGTGACAAACAACAGCACCGTTGACGGGACAGAAGTCGTGCAAGTCTACGTCAAGGACGACGTGACTTCAGTTGTTGTGCCCAACAAGCAGCTCAAGGGCTTCGCCAAGGTCCCAATCGCTGCAGGTGCTACGGAGACGGTCAGCGTCGACTTGAATGTGGCAGATCTGGGACTTTGGGATATAAAGATGAATTATGTCGTTGAGCCGGGCAACTTCACCATTCTTGTTGGCAGCTCAAGCCGGAACTTGCCCGTGAATGCTACTTTAACAGTTGCTTGACCGAGGAGGACCCTCCAGGGCTTCTAGTATACATTGCTTAGCAGGGCTAGCCATCCTGATCCACCATTTAAAGGCTTTGAAACAGAATAAATGTTATGCACAACCCCCAACACACGGTATTTGAGCGTTATGTGGTGTCGTTCTTAATCCTTATGCAAACCGAAGGCTTACGGTCCCTTCATATAGTGGTAAACGCTTGGTGCCCAGTGAGGCGGGATATCTGGTCTCTCAAGTTGATCTGTCCTATTTTAAGGTGCCAACGAACCTTCCATAGTGAACTCCTCGCCTTTGTGATTTGAAGACTGAATTGCTCTCAAGTTTGGGCGTCCGTGTCCTGAAGTCGACTCAAGAAATTAATACTGCATGTGGTGTCCGACTGCTGATACAAATACGCAATACGCCGAAGGATAGGAACTAAACAGACAGAATACTCGATGTCTTCAGATTCCTCGCACATCCATGAATGCTGACACCGGCCGCATGGCACCACAGGATCGCGGAGCACGGCCAAGACATGCTGCCTAATCCAGGGCTTCGAGATATCCGATTATTCTCGTTTCACCGCCAAGAAGTAATAACAAGGCGCACTGCCAGCCTCTTCCATAATTTTCAGGCCAGCTTGACCGACGAATCCAACGTTGTCTCGTCAACAAACGCCATATGCAACTTCGCCGCTCCACTGTTTGCTCAGGCCAAGGCATCTACAACATCAATTGATTAGGTGCCTACATAAACAACACCACCACAGATTAATCCCAATCCTTTTGTGATCAAAGTCTCATGGTCTCTGCATTTTCAGCTATGGGAATAATGCACAAATTCTGATGAGTACCTAAATAGACAAGGCAGTGGTGTATGTGTGTGTGTGTGCTAAAACAGGCACCTTCGGAAATAGATATTATCAACTTATCTGTACAATACCATTGACATTTGATCATGGGAATCAGACTGAGTGAGTTTCTGAAAGGTATATACACTGAATATTAACTAAGTTAAAGTAAACTTGTTACTGGTCCCATTGAAGGCGGTGATAGTTCCACCGATATCCTTCGAGTCACCATAATACCTCACACGGTATGTCCCCGGCTGGGCGTAGTCCTCCGTCTCCCAACTAATCGTGACCTCTGAGTAACCCAGCAGGCTATTGGTCCTTGCCCACGTGTAGACAAGGAACCAGTCGTAGTCGCTGCGCACCTGGGTCCACGTGGAGCCGTCCGAGCCTAGCTTCTCCACCGCTGCGAAGGTGCCCTCGAGCCGTAAATTGTTGCGCGGGTTGGCGCCGATGAAGGTGGTGTTTACGACGGCGCCCCTGGCGTACGAGGCGGCCGGCTGCGTGACGACGTCGCCGTACTTCTTGCCGGTCGGTGCCCCGTCGTAGACGACGTCCGTGATGAAGTCGAAAGACTTGGCGCGGTTATCCGGGGGCGACGGTCCCGCGGAGGGCGAGCCTGTGGACGTGGGTGCGAGGTAGTGCAGGTTGCTGAGCGTGAGATTGATGTAGGCGTTCAGCTCGTTGGGCCCGTAAAGCGTGCTGGCGCCCTCGTAGCGTTGAATGGCATACTCTTCCTCGGTAGTGACATAGTGAGCGTAGGTGTTGGCCGGGCCTCCAATCACGACCACTGGCTCGGTGTCGGACGAGTACGTCGCGGCGGCCTCGGTCTTGACGGCGTTGCGCCAACGGCGACCAGCCATGGTGGTTGCCTCGGAGGGCGAGACAATGATGTGGAGCTGGCCTGCACGGAAAGACTGCACGTCCACGATGTTCGGGGACCAAGCGTAGGGCTCGGTCTGCTCGCCAACATCCAGGAGGACAGGCTTTGGCGATTGGCACTTGACCTGCTCGGGCCCGGGAGCTTTGAGCAGGGCGGCGACGGCGCTCCACACCGGGTTGTTGGGCGCGTCCGAGTCACCCTGGACGAAGTCGAATGCGCCAGGCCAGTCCGTCGTCCCGGCCGCGAATGAATAGCCAAGAGCAGCAGGACACGTCTTGGCGGCGGTACCGTTGGGAAGTTGGAAATTGAATGTGCTCATGTCCTGGTAGAAATGAAACGACTTGACGGTCGTGCCGACCACAGGAGTAGATTGAGAATCAAGAGAATCATACAGGTCCTTCGCGCCTTGGAACTGACGTCGGCCGATCTCGTAGCAAGAGGAAACGCCGAGATCGAGCGCTTCGAATCTGGGGCCACGTCCATGGCACGACTGGGACTTTCCATCCGCGCAGGTGCTGTTCTCATAGCTGCACATCTGGCCTGAGCCGTCGTCGCAGAAAGCCCCCAACACATTCGGCGTCGTATCTCCGACATTGGCCTGGGAGAAGCCGGCGACGAAGCCGTCAGCCGCGGTACCATCAGACTGTACAGCCTGCTCGAGCAGGTAGGCTGCCACGCCCTTGTTATCTCCAGCAACATGAGTGTTGTTGCCATACATGGAGGTTCCATGGACAGGGTACCAGGTGAGAACACCCATGTTAAGGCCGTCTGAGGCGCGCTGGAAGCGGAGCATGGTAAGTGTAGTGTCTGTGGGGCTACTGTAAAGGGCCCGTTCTGCGGCGGGGTTGTTATTATAGGCGGATGGGCTTCGTGAAGCATTTCCGTCTGTGATATTGACGGTACCGACGTCCAGGTAACCGGTAGTGAGGCTCTCATGGGCTCTCTTGATTGAGAGGACGGCGCCATCAGCGATGGCATTCAGAGACTGGGCATCGAAGCCGACACTGGTGATCTGAGGTAGCAGATAATTCCACCAGGCTCCCGGGCCGTTGTGCGAATGAGTTCCAGTCACGGCAATATTGGTCCGGCCATAGACAGAGTACTCGCCGCCGAGAGCAGCGAGGCGCTCGAGGATTGCAAATCTCTGAGCCGTGTCACCGGCCGCCACGTCCAAGACGAGGTAGACGAAACGGTCGTCGGGATTGCTGGCGTCGCCGACAATAAAGGCACGAGAATAGAGCCGCTGACGAAGGCCGGTGCCGATCTGGGCCAAGTCGGCATATCCAGCAAACTCGACCTCGACGACAGGCCCAGTGATGTCAGCCTTCCCCACACCGATGCTATGTCATTCGCAGAGTGGTCAGCAGTTGGCGCAGCAAAGAAGACGGACAAAAGCACCGCGCATACAGGTACTGGTCGCCTACAGCCGAGGCCCTGACCTTGGAAGAGAAGAATTTCTTGACCTCGTCTGCGTCTTCAAGGTCGACATCGCCAAGCTCGTCGAAGCTGGGCGAAGGATGGCCTGGCTTCTGGTTGCTGCTCAGCACGGAGATGGAGAGCAGGAGCAGGGCAAGGACCGAGAATATGGCGAAGATGCTGAAGATACCCCTACGCTGCCCACTGCGCTCCCTGAACATGGGTTGGGCCATGATTGATGTCTCGAGAGGCTGAGGCAGTAGAGAGACCCTATGGGGCGATCCAGAGATCAACAAACAAATGAAATTTGGCCAGTGTATGGTGTGCCCAGTCGGATACGGTTCACGTCGCACCCTGTGTAACCAAGGAGGGCCAGGGCCAAGCTTTGATGTGACAGAGCTAGAAGGGAGCGTCCCTTGGGGTGGGTCAGAGAAGGAGGTAGCTGCGATGCGGGATGGCAGGTTGTTCTTATGACAATCATCAAGAGAGCAACTGGTGTCTAAGTAGTCCGCAGATACCTTGTGCCATATACATACACTGTGGTCCGTGGTCAGTCGTTCCCACCGCACCTAAACTCGTGGATACCTAGGTAGTAGCCTACTTAGGTACATAGGTACGTGGGTGGACTATCTTGGTGGACCATGTTGATGGACTGTCTTGGTAGACCTGCCTTATTTATAGGGCCCTCTCCAGGGGTCGGTGTACCAAGTAATACGCCTCGAGGGCTTGCATCATGCCACGGGACCCGAGCCAGTTCGAGATAAAAGGTCACTCCCCTCCTCGTCGCCCTCGGTGTCACCTTGTTTGTGACTCCAAATTGGGATGGCCCATGGGACTCGCATGATCGGCGTTGGGGTAGCTGCGAGCCGGCAGCGTTGCATTGGGCGGTGGTGGTGGTGGTGTTCCTGGGTCGATAAGAGCGCGGAAGTCTTTGCTTAGTTCGAGCTAGTCGGTATTTCACTAGCAGTGCCTGTCAAAAAGCAGAAGGTGGTGTCCAGAGAGCTTGTTCAAGGCCGACCAAGAGTGGACGAGGATGTTGATTAATGAGTACAGTATGCATAACGTAGCAGTGCCGGGCTGAGTGTGCTGGGAAGTTCCTGTGGTGTGGCAAGCAAGCAGAGCTTATACTTCAGTCCCATAGTCCAAGGAAGGGCCCTTGACCCTGCCCGCAGCGGCGCGCTTCCCCAGATTCTGCACCGTCCAGGCTGTTCACTGCCAATGCCATATTGCCTTGGGAAAGGAGATGATAGCACTCATGCCTGTCAACTAATCAGCGAATGACACACAGGCATGCCAAGGGGGCAACAAAGAAGGACGCAACAGGTGCATGCAGCGGTCGAGCCAGGATCCACGGCCGTAGGGACCACCAAGGCGTGTCCGGCTGGCGGCGGGACGGGTGCCGCGGGCGCATGAATGCACTCACTCCTAAACTGTCAAGTTGCTGGTGAGGAGGGTGTGGGTGTGGCGGGTGCATGGTTCAGCTGACCTTGCAGCTGCCTGCATCGTCGCCGTTAATAGATCCGGCTCTCTGTGCGCTACGCGACTAGCTGCATGCTGTAATGATATCTTTCCGTCTTCTGTTTTGCTGGTAGGCCTGGCATGCAGGCATGTTGCAGCGGTGGACGACGGTGACTTGATGAGGATGCAACGGGGAAATGAAATCTAGTTTACTTTGGTACTTGCCTGATGCAGCTACTACACTATCTACGGAGTACGTGTGAGTAGTGTAAGACGGCAGGGGCACACCGCAGCTCCGTATCTGTGTCTATCAGTCTTGGCCCCGAGCTAGGGCCGATGAGGACCATGCTCAGATCTTGGTGTTACCCCTATAGCTGTCCTTGATATCTGGCATATCTGCCACTAGACACGCCTTCGGAGTGAGCATTTCAACCTGACACTCGCTCGAGTTACGGAACTACCTATCTTTGTGTCAACCTTTCCACATCTTCTCTTCTTCTTGGCTTTTTCTTTTCGTTCAGTGCGGCAATGCAGATGTGTCCACGCAGCTCAAGATCTTTGTATATTGTATGGTGTGGTCAATTGTTCAACCTTGGGACTCTAGGTCGAGGCCATTGCGCAGCACTATCTGTGTCGGGCTGTTGCCCTGGTCTGGCCCTGGTCTGGCCCTGGTCATGTGCATCAATTGATTTAATACCCTGTTGCACGCTGTCTGCAAAGCTGCCCTCGATGAGGCATGTGAACCTTGGAAGTCACGTTTCCGAATACTGCAGGCCCTCTGTCCGTTGCCAGGACAAATTTGACACTCTGGAACACTGTTAGGGACACCACTGCAGCGGCAGCATGCCATCCTTTCTCAAGAGCTTCACCGTGGGGTCCCTAAGGTGAAGAACCACGCGACTCCGGGCAGCCTCAAGTGCTGGTCTGCATCTCCAGCATCCTCACCGCCAGTCGCCCGAGGTCGTCAGCGAGCAAGGGCGGCAATGGGACCTGCAGGCTATGTGCCCCTCAGGAATGCAGTGTACAGTGTACAGTGTACAGTGTACAGTGTACACTGTAGTCTACACTAGATAATGTGGTTCTTGCCAACAAAGCTAAAATGGGAACTGCGTCGATCATGCGGGTGCTCCCGAGTAGTGTACTGTAATAAGCCGACGAGGAAGGTACCGGTAACCATTGAATGAATCCCTTCAACACTTTGCCTCGACCACCAAGAACTCCCCCATTTCGATGATCAATGATCAAATGGGAACCAGTCTTCTCCGGTCGCAATGTGACGTGACGGCTGCAACTGCCGAATTCAGGAACACCGGTACTCCGTACAAGGCATTGCTTTAAATTACAGGTCCATCATGAGTCGGCACAAGCCCCACAACAGCGTCCTGACAACTCGAGTCCAGATGCTCGTGTCTGTCCCGACAGTAAGTACTGTTAAAGGGGGGATTTGGAAGAGAAGATGGGCCGAATATTCACCTCGTCGCCCAGCTACTAAAGAAGCAGTGCCCTTGAGGGACGCGGCGACACTCTGCACTGTGTGCTTACTACTTTCGGCTGATCATGGTCCTCTCTTTCCTCCCAGTCCAAGGCGCCCTGCTGGCCTACCAACGGCGATGCTGTCATCTTCAACGAGATGGTCCCCTACCTTGCCCAGAACCTCACCGTGTGCACCTTTGACCGCCGCGGGTACAGCAACAGCACGCTGACCACCAACGACCCGGCCGACCTGGAAATGCCCCAGCGCCTGCAGCACGACGCCGACGACGCTGCCGCCCTGCTATCTCACGTGTCTGGCGGCGAGTCAGCCCTGGTCTTTGGCACCAGTGCCGGTGCCATTGTCGGCCTCGAGACTCACGCCATGTTTGACGGCATCCACCAAGCCTTCCTAACCCAGGGCATCGAAGCTGCGACGGCGGGATTCCTGGGGCCGGGGGCCGCGAGCTCGACCGACGTGGAGACCCAGGCGGCATACCACACCCTGGTGGACCCGTAAGCAGCTTCTAAATACAGTCTTTACCCCTTTAAGGACAATTATGCCCTGTTTTCAGCCTGTATAAAAAAAGCCTTGACAGGCCGCAGGTTGTAAGGCAGGCAGGCTTTGACCACCTTGTGGCCCGGTCCTCACCGCATTCCGGACCTCTCGGGCTTGAAGGACAAGTTTGTCATGGCCATCGGCGAGAAATGCAACATCCCCAGCTGCAATATCAGCACCATCCTAGCTTCCGAGACTGGAACGGAGCTGTATGCCACACCTCGTGGGCACTTGGGATATGTCTCGGAGCCTCAGGGGTTTGCAAGTAAGGTTTTGGGTATATTCTCTGGCGCATGGTAAAATCTGAGAGGTTGAAACAACAAATTTAAAGGCAAAACCCTGCCATAATGTCTTATATATACATATCAGTCACTTTCCCCACCCTTTTAACCTCTTCACAAGATCGGCCACGGGTAGACGCAATCGTCCCGGTTATGAAAAGGTTGTCTGGATTCGAACGCATTTATTTGTATTCGACTCGGCGGTCGGCCACAGCAACTCCGCCATTCCAGGCCGCTCTTACACTCAGTAAGAACTATTGCAAACGTATCCTCTGATGAGGACGCTCATCGTCCTCATCACTCTCGCTGCTGTCTTTGTCCCTTGGCCTCAATCTTCCGGAGCGCATTGACAGTCGGCCGATGACCCGACAGCCATAGTCCTGCTGCAGCCGCGTGGCCAGAGCTGACGGCGGGATGACGGCGCCTCTGAAGCGATCGTCGTGGCCGTTGAGCTGGGCCTTCACGTCCTCGGGCCCCCACTTGGAGACGGCGCTCATGTCGTAGACCAGGCCGTTGTAAGAGACCCAGAGGGGCATCTGCAAGTCTGCGTCGACACGGGATCGGGGAATCGTCATATCCTCAGGAAGTGGGATATGGCTGCCATCGTTTGCTTGCAGCGTGGCCAGGTCAATCTCGGGCAGTGGCACAGACAGCTTCGCCGTGATGAGGTCGGGCCTCTCTGGCAGCAGGAGAAGGTCCTCGGGCGGCAGATTCAGTTGGTAGTCTAGCACAGCGGTAATGTCCTTGCCCCTAAGCCCGAGGCTGTTGATCTCTCCGAGGAACGGCGGCGCGGGTTTTCCGATGTCGATCCTGCCGAGGTCGTAAACGTACCCATTCAGCGCCACCTCGTTATACGTGAGCTGCTCCCGTGACTTCTCCTCCACCAAGCGGCCAACCCGAAGATAGTCGTAGTCCTCTAGGCACCTGTCGGCATCGGTGTGATAGCTCTCAAACTCTTGGGTCGCGTCCCTACCAGCCCACTGCCGCAGCATCGCCTCTCCACCAGGGTGGAACTCCACATAGCCAGTCAGATTGTATACTTGGCCTCGGATTATTGTGTACATTGTCGTCTCCGGGTATATCTGGTAGGCCACCTCTTGCCGGGTGAAAAGGGATTCATCTGCAGGGCCTGGTCCCTTATCAGGCGTCTGTGAAGCAACCACAGCACATCGGTATGGCTTCAGATCTATGGCAAGCTGGTCGTAGTCGATTGTGTCATCTTCGACAAGTTCACTCCAGGGGTTCCCGCCCGGGGATTTCGTCATAAGTTCTCGCTGTCTGTCACTCTCAAAGGGGAAGTTTGTTATGTCAAAGACGTCGTTGCCGACAGAGATCCAAAACGGCCTCCCATGCCTCCCGTCTCTTTCCGCAATGTCGTGCCGCCTCATGGGTAGAATAAGCTGTCCCATGCGCACACCTTGCTCTCGGAGACTTTTCAAGAGACCCGGTCGAGCTGTGCGGCCCAGGAGGGTCCACTCGCAATATTTATCCATATTGAACTCTTGCTGCTCGTCAGACCAGATTTCCTCCATGACGTCCGTCACGTCGTATACATCGTAGCCGTGTGCGCCATTCTCGGCAATAATCCATAGGTCGCCGGTCCTGAGGTGATTTCCCACCTCGCCCACCGTATAATAAGTCTCGTCAATAAGAACCGCGCCTCTTTGTGCGCTGCGTGCGACCCATCTACGGCCAGACTGTTTTGAGTATGCTTGCTCGTGTCCCGGTATGTCAGGCGAGGAACTGACATAAGAATCGGCCGACGAGTTGGAGGCCGAGACGGGTGAATCCGGCGGCGTTGCAGCCCCAGGTTCATGTAGCCGAGGTTGGACACTGGGGTTGTACGGATCATAAAGAGAGGAAGAAGGGGAGTACCCAAGCCTGTTCTTTGCCTTCTCGCTCTGCCACGGGGGTAAAACAAATCTGATCTGGTCAGGCATCCACTGGCCCGGCGTCTGGAATTTGGGAGCCTCGCGGCTGATGTTGTCAAGCATCGCCTGGACTGCTTGAAACAAGAAAACCGGAACGGGATATTTCCTTTGACGTTGTGGGATTTCTCCCCTCAGAATAGCTATGAGAGATGAACGATCGCTCTTGGCCTGGTCATCGGGCACAAAGGAAATGTTACGTCTCGCAAGTCGGTCCTGTTCCCATTCATCCTCTTCCCCGGTGAGAGCTATTTCGAATGGTGTTGTAGACCTGGCAATAGCTTCGGCAACGGCCGCAGCGCTTGGTGCATGCTCTTCCCGCGCGAAATGGGGGATTCGTCTCGTCTTTCTGGTTGTACGCACGGGCATAACCAACATCATCAAGTAAGCGATTGCTCGTTGAACCCACCAGCTTTTCTTACGCAGCAGATGGCCTTTTTCGGCGAAGCGTTTTCCCCATTTCTCCCTTGCGTGGAGACTCCTGTAACACCTTTGGCCTGTCCATTCATCACCTGTCCTGTGAGCAACACGGAAGCGGCCAACGAGGTTCCTCAGCCTCAGCCAGCAATATGGGGTATCTTCCCATTCCCCCAACTTCTCTTCGTACCAAGGACGAAGACGCGTCCATCGGCTTTCGCGGATCTTGAATTTTCCACCTAGTTCTTCTAGCCGGGAACGCAGCTCTGGGATAGCATATTGGAGCTGGCAGACTTCAAACCCGCCACATCCCTTTTCATCAATCGTCGTTCTGAGCAATTTGGGAGCCCGGAGCGCGGGCAGCCCATATTTGGCAAAGCCTAGCTGCCAAAACTCATCCGAACAATACGAATCGGCCACAAAGTTCGGCATCGGGTACCCGTACCAACTCTCGTCCTCGTGGTCGGCTGCGTCCACGCCCATTCGGTATTGCTGCCAAGTACCCCAGTTGGGAGCGTCGGTTGCGACCACAAAGAGCCCTGCTACAGTTGATCCTGTCGTTCCTGCAGTAGTGGGGCACTGTTCTACCAAGCCACCCATAATACAGCTCTCCCATGACATTCCTAGCTCGGATATCCATGCCGATTCCGTCGGTTGGGTCCCAGGCGGTGCATACAACGGCTCTTCCTGATTTCTGTCGCCGTTCGGTACCACTATGATCTTTGTTTCGTAAATCGCGTGTATCATTTCATGGGCAAATGTAATCGCAAAAATGAGTGCGGCCCGCGCCCTTGAAGCAGCTGTTCCGTTCTGATCCAACATCGGCCATATCATTGTAGGGTTTAACATTACAAACGCAAAGTAACGACCTCGTTCGTGGCGTCGGTTAGGATCCGCCAACCTCCCGGTTAGGCCATACGAAGTACCCGAATCGCCAGGCATTCCAGGGGGCATGAAAGAGATCACGATTTTTTCCGCGTATTCCTTTAGCGTTTCTAGTAATTGTTGCTCACTTAGAAGTGGAGGTGTGTTGTTTTTGGCTAGCAATGGCGGCTTAGACAGACCCTCGGTCTCCCGGTAGTTCGCTGCAGCATGTTAGTGACCATTGAGAAGGCAGATTAGTGGTGTTAACGGTCACGTACGGTAGATGTCAGTGGGCTTCACCCCCAAGATCGCGTCCAGGCTGGGTTGTGGAACGTTAACTCAGACGTTAACTCAAGCTCTCGGCCGCTACAATAAAGTCAACAGCAAGCAGTCATGGATAGTCCACGTACAAGGGGTGCTGGACTGTAGCTCGCAAAAGATTGCTCGCCAGCTGTATTGCCGGCTGTAATTTCTCCCAAAACACAGGGTCATCCACGCTCCAAGTCGCATCTGCAGCGAAACGACTATCCAGTGTGACCTGGCATGAATCGGTCAGAAGGCGATCGAGATTATACCACCTGCTCTTGGCAAAAAGCGGCAGCCAGTTGGTTTCATCTATGGTTATGCTCGTAGGCTGAGTGTCCGGCTGGGCGCTGAGGAGCACGGTGGCTTGCCCTGTCCTCCTGGGTCAGCACTTCCGCCATCAGGTTGGGATGACTCGGATGAGGCAACGCACAGGTATAGAACCCGTGCAGTGCATTTCTTTGGTATGTTTCATCGAGATACCATCGATCCAATTCACTGTCACTTGGCCGCGGCAACCCTTGTCCCGTCCTGAGGGCCTCCTGTGCGTCCGGCGGGAGGTTTTCAGGATCCTTCACATCGATATCTGGGTGTGTTGGGTGTAGTCCTGACTTATTCTCACCCTCCCATGGATCTACGCAATGTGTCAATAAGAAGCGTAGGATAAGGTCGACTGTTGGATTTGGGAACAGCGACGAGGCTTCAAGTAGCACACACAAGATTTGTTCACTCCGTACCGTTCAGCCCAAGGTGATTTCGGGGGATCCACATATCCTGCCATGCTGCCGTCGTGTGGTTTCTCTTAATCACGTCCGGGTAAATGATAGGCACCTGGGCACTGATTTTTGCAGGGCATTTGCAGGGGCAATGGCCGACAGGAAAAGTAAAAGAATAACCACTTCAGCCCAGTGGAAAACGCCGAATGAATGAATCAATGATGGATTGTTCGCTCCCAACTGGGTCAGGTCTTGTAGCGACATCCTAACGGCTGTCTTGCCAGACAAAGGCTGAGGCCGTTTCCGGAACTGGGAAATTGTCCAGAAAGCCAACTTTGGTCATATCATATAACACCTCACTCACTACTAGCTAGTTAGTTGTTGACCTTTCACAACCCACAAGATTGATTACACGTACAAGACAATATGCGACATCAAAAGCTTTGCAACCCACGTCCAGGAGGGTCTAGGCATTGAGACAACATGCATAGCTGGAATGTTAGGGATGCCGTACGCGGACCTAAGTGCACACAGGGCGTGCTGTAACTGTTCAGAGGAAATCTTTTCAATCGCCATTCGCGGACTTGAGGACCAAGAGAACAGGAAGACCTTATGAGACTCTATCGACACCGTACTGAAGGTACGCCGGAGAGTCTAGGTCTGATAAATCCATGACCCATTTGCAAAGTATGGACCCGCCCTTGAGCCGCGTCAATTTTCGAAGCGCACTTGCATTGCTGAATCTATCGGGAAATCATGGGCGACTGATCGTGAGGGGCTTGAATGGCTTGCGCAACTTTTGCAACGCCGCAGCTTCGTTACGAGGTGCTGCCAAACCAGGAGGTCTGCGCACCCCACTTGCCAACTTCTGCATTTTGGTGCTTTTGAAGTTGACGGCAGGACGATTCGCAGGAGGAGGCGTTTGCTCAGAAATGTTCTCGCAGTTGTCCTCTGTGTTGCCGGATGAGACGCCCGTGTCTGGCGTTGGAGGCCGAGGTGGAGAACTGGAAAATTGAGGGTACTTCTTCCCGGATTTGGGCTGCTGCTCATTACTTAGTTTGTGGCCCGCTGTCTTGGAGCTGCTTATCTTGTGGCCAAGCAGTTTAGAATCTATGAGTGGTCGTATGGTAGCGTCCTGGCCCTGGGAGGGTTGGGCCGATGTCTTCTTCTCTTCATCTCGCTGTACACGCGCCATATTGAGCCGCGGCCGAGCTGGAGCAACCATCTCAACATTGACTGAGGTTGAGCTAGAGTCCCTCTTCACAAATCCTAGAAGAGTGCCTTGGCTGGCTGAATGCGTGGTGCTCCCTTGCTTTAAGGAAGTCGCAGCAGCTGTGTTGCGTCCTACTGCATCGGAGACCCTGTCTGCCTCGCGGGGCACTGTCGTTACCGAGCCGAGCTGCGAAGCCATCATGAACGCCGATGCCTGCTTCGTCGTGGTCCCATGCACCCTTGCCCATTGTGGCTCTTTGTCGCCGTCATAATTACCGCTCTGGCCAGCGAGTCGAGGACGTTTCCGTCCCAAGTCCTGGAACATGGGGTCGTCCCCCCCTGGTTTGTCGTCTGCGGCAACTGGTTGGTTTGGGTCTGCCGGGAAAAGATCGTCGTTAGGGCTGAAACCCTCTGGAAGCTTGCTGTAGATTGATTCTTGGGTGGGTGTATCACGTCCTAGAATCCTCCCAATCGCTTCTAGCTTCTTGGCATCGAGGTCCGGCCCTATCTTGGCGAATGTGTTTGCGACTGGTTCGACAAAGGGGGACAGCTCTACATTGCTGCTAAACGAGCTAGACAATGGACAACTAAGATAAAGCAATGCCTGCGCTCGAGTCATGGCAACATAGAGTAGCCGTCGCTCCTCGTTGCTGTCTTCCGAACGCACATGTGGGATCATACCCTCATAAGCTCCTGGAACAAAGACAATGGGCCATTCAAGCCCTTTTGCGGCATGTATGGTGGAGATCGTGACCATGGAGGTCACATCTTGTTCTTGACCCTTCTTCTGGGAGTCCGAGGCCAATGCAACATTGGCTAGGAATTGGGCTAGCACATCAGAATCTTCTGACTTTTCTAGCCCCTCAACCTCTGGAAGCTTTTCCTCTTGATCTCCGTGCAGACCTTTGGTGAAATCTCTTCCGAGAGCTCGGAATTCCTGTACGTTGGCCCACCTTTGTTCGAACTTGTCAATGTCATTGTCGATCTCTTTCAAGTGCCGTTGGAGGTTGACTCTTGTTACAACTTCGTCGATAACGTCAACCAGCCCATAAGGCTTCTCTTGTGGTGAATTGTCCATCTTCTTTTGGATGTCCAGGATGAGACGAATGACCTCACCGCTTATCTTGTGTTCCGCTGGCTTCCTAATGTTGGTCTTGGCTAGACGATCTCCGCGGCAGTGTTTGACCAGCAAAGCCCACAGGCTTAGGGCTGACTGCTCAGCCTCTTCCACAAGTGCCTTGATTGTAGACTCTCCCAAACCGCGCTTGGGAACGTTGAGAATCCTTACAAGGGCATCGTTGTTTGCAGGCTGATGGACCACTCTCAAGTAGTCAAGGAGGATTTTGATTTCCACACGATCGTAGAACCTGACGCCGCCAACCATCTTGTAAGCAATGCCAGCCTGGCCCAGGACGGACTCGATATTCCTGGAGAGAGATGCCGAGCGGAGGAGGATGGAGACATCGCCATGTCCCAGCATACCGCCAGACAACAAGTGCAGACGGCCGATTTCTTTGACAATCCACTGTGCCTCCTTGGTTGAACTCTTGAGCCGCCTCAACGTGGGCCGTGGTCCCTTGTCATGAAAGGGTTTCAGAACCTTCTCATACCGATTCGAGTCCTGCTGAATCACGCTCAGAGCGGTGTCCAGAATGGCCTGCGATGAACGGTAGTTCTGTTCCAGGGATATCTGGTCTGTGTTGGGAAAATCGTCAAAGAGGCGTTGGAGGTTCCTGATCTCGGCCGACCGCCACCCGTATATGCTTTGATCAGGGTCACCGACAATAGTGATCCTGTTGCGTTCTTGGGCTAAAAGGCGCATGAGCTCATACTGGATACCGTTCGTGTCTTGGTACTCGTCGATGAGCACGGCATCTACGTTGGAGACACAGGCCGGGTGCGTCTGAAGAAGTTGGACGCACCGGGTGAGCAGGTCATCGTAATCGAGAAGATTTGACCTCTGGAGGTGGTCTTGGTACTCGTTGTAGCACAACTCAAAGGACTTGGCCGCCTCTGCTGCCTCGCCGCTGCGCTTTCTCTGCAAAGGGGTGGGTTTCCACTCTTTGCCCTTGGCTTTCCTCTTGCTTATCCATGCGCGTGCCTGGAAAGGGTCTATGCCCAACTGGAGCCGTTTGCAAATGCGGTTGATGATGGCTCTTGAGTCACCATCATCGGCAATGGCGAACTTCTGGTCCAGGCCAATGTGTCTGCCATATGCGGCTAGGTAGCGACGGGCAATGCTGTGAAAAGTGCCGAGGACCATCCTCTTCTCGCGGCCGTCCCCCAGTGCTTTACCGATGCGCTCCTGCATCTCGCGAGCGGCTTTGACGGTGAAGGTGGCGACAATGACATCCTGTGGCTGATAGCCCATGGCGTCAATAAGCCAGACGACACGTGAGGTTAGAGTATGCGTCTTCCCGCTGCCTGGGCCAGCCATGATGGCCACGGTGGCGGCCTCTGAGCACACTGCCCTGCATTGCGCATCGTTAAGGTTCAGCTTGGTGAGGATAGAGGAAGCCGTTGGTGATGTAGGCGACATGGCGAGGACAGAAGCCGTCAGCTGGCGCGTTTGACTGTAAGGAACGCGTTTGACAACTTTATAGGTAGAACGTTGGCAAGGAACGAGAACAAGCTTCAGCATCTTCGAAGGCAAAAAGTGGAGCCAACACTTGTTGAATTCGCGGCCAGTCGAATGCACATGTGCCACATGCACTGTCCAAACAACAGAGCGGGAGACGCGTCGCGGGAAGCCGAGGGTATGGGAGAGGGCCTCTCGGCCGCACGCCGCTTCCGCGCGATCACCTGTGTGCCAAGAGGGAGATGACGTAAGTTGTCTGCACGGACCACCCTGTCTTTGACTGTACACAGTACTCCGTATCTCACATCGCATTGGTTCCATGAGGCAGTTGAGGGCATTGCCACGCAGCCATCCTGGTATTCTGGTTCGCTTTCGGAAGCCACCAATCCAGTCCACCATCACGCCTCTCCCCATCATCCAGCGGTCTCATATCACTGAGGACATGTCCACCTGACTTCCGAGGTTGGCAGCTTGGGCATGCACAGACATTGTTGACTTCACAATGCAATGCCTTTATTATTAGGGGCCGCCGGGCCGTTCAGATGCGTCTGTTGTCACCGCCAGCATTGCACAGAGAAACCGGGGCGGCACTCCTGCTCTATCTGATCGCCTGCAGATCGCCATCCAAATCCTTTACATCCAGGGATCCCGACCAAGCAAGAACCAGAGGAGTACAACGTGTCTGCAGACTGCACGATAGGACCCAATATCAAGATGGGCGGGGAACACCACGGCCGCCCAATCACACAGCGGCTCACCTGTACCATCGCATGTCGGGCGCTTAGAGACTCCTGGCCCCCTGCGACCCCACAGGCCCTCCAGCCAACCACACTACACGACAGGGCTCTCACCTGCCCTCGGTGCTGCAAGCCCACGGCGACATCACCAAGATGTGCGGCCTCTTTGGACGAGTCCCAGCCCAGAAGAGGCCTGCCTATGCAGCTGCCGCCCTGCCCTGCCCTGCCCTGCCCTGCCACATGTGCCTGTGTGCCTGCATGTCCTGAACCCGAGATGGGGGCGTCCACCACGCCCATTGGCACATATTGCAGAAGCGAAAAGTCGGCATTGCTCTCTTGAGTGGCTGCATGGTCCCCACGCCCGCCCCGTTCCTCGCCTCTGCATCACTCCGGTATCAACAGCCGCTATATACTCTTCTGCCTCTCCTGTGAACGGCCCCGTAGGCTGATCATTCCTGCGTCCCCATGCTACATCTCTATCACAATGCGTTTCGGCCCATCATACCTTGACTAAGAACTAAACAATCCAAACCCCATCACGCCCTGGTTTTGGTGGAGAAAGGTAGATGGCAGCCGTCTGGTCTACTAGAAATAAGCCTTGGCCCCGGAACTCTCCTCTCGTCTGATCCTCACAATGCCCCTTGGTTTTCGCAAACCTCCCGCTTCTCTCATCACTCTTTCACTCAGTCCAAGTTTTGTCCCGGTTTGGGTAGCCGCCGCCGCCGCCGCCGCCGCCGCACCACGCACACCTCGCCCGCACCAGGTGGAAAGGAGGGATAACAACAACCCCCTCAACATCAACTGGAGCCCTGCCCCTCCGCCAGACGAAGGTCCCCCCGGAGCAAGATACGCTCTCCGTGACCCAGCATACCTGCCTGCCCAGATCGGCGGGATCGTTGGCTCTTATGCTCTCTCCCTGGTGCTGGTCGCCATCATCCTACTGAGCTTATCCAAAAAGCGACGAGAGCATCTCCGCGCGGGAGAGGACTTCAGTACCTGGGAGGACTCTCACCTCACATTCGACAACGCCGAACCATTCTCTGCTTTCAAATCCCAAGACGACTTCCAGTTCCGAGGGCAGGACTGTCCCCCGCTGCAGAGCTTCCGGGAACTGCCAAAAATCCACACACAGGGTCACGTCCAGGGTCACGTCCGCAACTTCTCACTTCCCTCGCCCACCTCGGCGAGGTTCTCCACAGGCACACGGGAGCAAACACCTTATATCCTCCCGTCACCAGACGGCAGTCTCCGTGGACGACCAGGGGTGGATCCAAACGTTGACCAGTCCATCGTTATCCAAGACAGAGCCATGGCGCAGGCACAGCTGGAAGACATGTACAAGTATGTGATGGAGCAGGAGGCTGCCAAGGAGGCAGGCGTCGTGTTCAGAGGCCCCACGTTTCCCAACGCAGGGCAGCAGCAGCAGCAGCTGGAGCAAAATGCTTCATCAGAGGGCATGCTTCAGAAGAAGGGAAGAAACAAACCCGCAAACCTTAACCTGAGCGCCGATGCCAAGTCGGAAAAGACGCAGTCCCGCACATCCTCAATCCTGTCCGCGCTCAAGTCCCCGTTGGGTAAAAAGAAGGAGAAGGTGCAGGCGATTAGCATTTCCTCGCCCATCATGACACCCATGACCGGTACATTCCCACCTCAGTATGCTGGTGAGGAGATGAACGCTATCCCGCCGCGGCATTACGCCCCCGCTGCGCCGCCACCCGTCCCCACGGGCAACCCCACTTTCAGCCAGCGACGAAATGTGCAGATGGCGCCCCTTACGCCGCCGGACGACGTGTCGCCCGAGAGCACGCAGAGCATCGACGAGCGGCTCCGTGTCATGGCAGGCAAGGGCAAGGACAGGGACGTCCCGGACGAGTCCAACGAGGATGAGGAAGAGGAAGAGCGACAGAGCCAGGACCACTACCAGTACTATCACTCGCGTCAGCAGTCGTCGGCGACGATGGAGATGGACCCCATCTCTGCCACGTCCGAGACATCAACAACGCCTCTGGTCAGGGGCGACCGGGTCCGCGACAGCCGGGCCCCGGGCCTCCCCTCGAGCCCCAAGCCGGGGGTCAACC
Organism: Diaporthe helianthi; assembly: GCA_001702395.2. Classification (NCBI taxonomy): domain Eukaryota; kingdom Fungi; phylum Ascomycota; class Sordariomycetes; order Diaporthales; family Diaporthaceae; genus Diaporthe; species Diaporthe helianthi. The sequence continues at coordinate 24,917 of MAVT02000098.1, read as the reverse complement.
GCTTCCCCAGCCTGAACTCGCTGCCTTCGTCCCCGAAGCCGGGCGCGACCTTCTCGCGGCCCAACGCGCCTTCAGCGGTGCGCACGGGCGGCGCGCTACCGCTGCGTGCCTATGAGCCGGCGCTGATGTCGCCCAGCACGTACGACCGCACGGTCAAGCAGACCGTGTTCGAGAGGGCCGGCCCGCTGTCGCCCGGGCTGGGTACCTCACGGACGCCCCACACCGGCGCGCCGGTCCCGTACTCGCCGTACCAGCCCTTCTCGCCGGTGGTGCCCATCACGCCCAGCCTCGTGACCAAGGCCGACAGGAAGAGGATGAGGAGGATGGAGCCCAAGACGCCGACGATGGAGATGGTGCAGAGCAGCGACGATATCTGGTGAGCAGCTGGCTCAGGCCAACCGGCTGCGGATCAGAAAGATTGTCAGCAGCCAGGTTGGCAGGTCTCGACAGGTCCTAGCTTTGGGAGCACGCAGCACGGGACTGGGCACGGGTGGAAATGCCGAGCCCACCCGAGCGTCTGCGGCAGGACTTCTAATAAGTTGGGGGTTGGATGGTACTTGGCAGATCATGGATATGAAACTTTTCTTTTTATTTAATCTTCAGTTGAGTCGCATATGTTATCCTGAACGCTGGGCTCGTTGGGAACATAATACCTTTATGACAATGATAGTTCCACGATCGGAATCAGGTAACAGGGCGTCCCCGACCCGATTTCGCGGGGTCTTTTAATCTTGACAGGGTGGCTTTAAGCGCATGGTAGTGCAGAGGATGCTTGGCTGAATGAAGCTGGCGCTGATGTTAGTGTCATACATCTGAAACACGAGGCAAGCGAAGGCAAAACCGCCGGCATACATCACCGAACCCGAGTTGGAGATCGACCGCCGCTTGTCGCTTACACATGTGTGTGTGTGTGTGTGAGTGTTGAGACTATGCCGCAGGCACGGCTTGACATCATTCCTTCTAGAAGTAGTCTCAACTGCAGTCCGTTATACAAGTAGATAAATAAGAAAAGACTTGGCTCCCCGTCTTGTCCGAGTGAAGGGGGTCTGCCGCGGTGGCAAATACGCAGGCGACTGAAATGTGCGGTTGCATGATCGCGGAGGAGGTGCAAAACCAAACTTTATCGTGACGCCGAGTAACGACAGTCAGGACATCTGAGTGGTCTGGCACCGGCTTAAGGCTGAGTCCCTGCTACTTACCTACCTAGGTATCCAGGTAAACAAGACCACGCTGAGTTTTTAAATTTTCGAGAAGACTCTGGGGCCGTACGGCGATAATCATCCGTTCTTGTTCAGGAAGTGTGCGACATGTGAAGCAATCATAATGTCGACAACGGGCCAATGGTGCCGCGCATGGCAGCTGCCAGTGATGTGTATGAGAGATGCATGTACTTTTTAGCCGGCTCCGCAACACGCAGACCGAAATGCGTCGCGATAGGCGCGGGTGAAGTATCACTGCAGAACATTAAACCCTCCTGGACGCTTTCAGAAACTGAGGGGTGCCGTGTGAGTGAGTGACTGTGAGTCCCTTAGTCCGTTGGCTGAAAGCTGAAGCCCGTGTACGGAGAAAACAGTGCCAATGACAGGTGATAGTAAGGACGCCTCTCGTCCGATTCTGACACTGTCTCGGCCGGACAGAGGATGGCTTCGATGTTCTAGAAGGCGATTGCGCCGGCCGTATCTAGCCACAAGTGACAGTGTCGCTTATTAGGCGATACACAGAGCAATGTGACAAGAGTCAAGGCTGGGTCTCGGGTCGTCTGATAAGTTGATAACAATAAACTCGAGGGCCCAAGATTGGAGGGGGAGGGGATGCACTAGCACTGTCTAGCAGCCACTCTCGTGGTCCGACCGAGTCAATACCAGCCCAGTGAGTTGGATGCCAAGTCGAAGTCAAGTTGAGGGACGGTGTTCTCGTTGATTGCAGGTGTGACAATGTGCATGGGGAACACGGCGAGGGCGATGATGCCGATGCGTGGTGGCCGTGTGAGAATGGGTGCACAGGTGCTATTCCTACTGTGTCCCCACCGCAAGCTAGAGGAGCATTGATCTGGACTGATGTGGCTCCAGATGTCGAACCCCACCTGCCGCTTGACAGTTCTGTCTGGCTGTCTGGCCGTACGTAGCAATGGGCATGGCTGGCTGGTCTTGGCTCATCAGCCTGGCAGTGGCTCCAGGCGGCCGTGATTGGCTGCTGCGGGTCCGCTCGTGCCTTGGGCCGGCTCCTAATGACCCCATACTGTTAGCCGTTGCCAGCTGCGTTGCCAAACAGGCAAGGAACCTCGGATCCTTTTTCTGGCCCAGACCTGGGCAGTACATAGGTACTTGGGTGTTCTCTACTTACCTCGTACCTAGGTAACTAGCCAGGCGGGGCGCCCCCTACTAGCAATACAGCACGGATACACGTCCACTCTCCGTGGACTGCGCCCAGGGATACTTAAGGTAGGTAGGTACCTGGGTAGGTACGGAGTGCCAGACCGGCGCCCCCCGGGCAGGGCTCTCGTGTTGCATGTCATTATACAAGAAAATCGAATGATGCACTGCTCTGAAACCTGGGCCGCTCTACTTTCTGACCTTAGCATCTTACGATTCCTCTCTCCATTCCTCACCACCACCAATCCCACTTCCGCCCCCGGCCCGTCCATTCTCGCCAGGCCAATTCGTGCTATACACAGTAGCAACCGTCTTTGCGGCCCAGACAGGCCCAGCCACCTTACGATATCCCTATCGCATCGATTACGGAGCCCACCGTCCCGTCCACACCGTTGACGCTTGACGCTGACGCTTGACGCTGACGCTGACGCTGACGTTGAGACCGTGTCAGGAACGGCCAGGCCAGGACAGAGGTCAACGGTCAGAGGCCCGCGCTCCCGCCCCTCCGCCCGCCCCGTTGAGTCGAGCCGGCACAGCTTAGAGACGGTCCTCAGACTTGGCTCAGCGACGAGCGAGCACTGAGCAGCAGAAAAGTGCCAGTCAGAGGCAAAGGCAAAGGAAAGGCAAAGGCAGCAGCACCACCGAGTCAATTGGGTCGGGTCGACCTCAATCATCCCGGGCTCGCAGCCAGCGCAACATTTTGAGTGGGACTGACTGGCTGGGCCCGTGATTCAAAGCACTGTCAGGACTCAGGAGTCAGGACTTGTCAAGCCCAAGAAAGTTCTGCCCTACTGGCCCTGACTGCTGTGGCCCTGCTCGCCCGAACGGACTCCGTCCTGCGACACTGCGGCATCGCATTGTCCCACGTGGCCCCTCAGCCACTACTCTGCCCGTCTGCCCGTCTGCCCGCCTGCCCATCTCTGATTTTGGGTCTTGCCTGTCCCGTCACGCGTTCATGTCGAACCACCTCTGCATAGCTGGAACGGTCTAAGCAAAAACCGTCGCCCCCGACGCCCTCCGTTTCGCCCAAAATGGCAGATCAACAGCACGATCCCCAGCAGGTCTGGAATGCTGGTCTCGACAACTTCGACTACCGGTCCAGCCATCCCCACTCGGCCTCCCCAACCTCTGGTGCACCCGCGCCCGCGCCCGCGCCCGCTGCCGCTGCCGCATCCGCCTCAGCTTCAGGAACAACCCGATCTGGTCCACCATCATCGCTAGGGTCGCCCTCACAATATTCCCTCTCCAACAATAACAGCAACAGCAACAACAACAACGCTGCCGCCGCCGGTCGCAATCCCGACCCCGTCACCACCACAGCCTCCGACCAGAGCTTCCCCGAGTTTGCTGCCTCAGCCGCCTGGACCGACTCCAACCAGTTTACCCCTCCACTTGGTCCCAGCGACGGCGAATCTTTCGACGGCCTGAACCTTTTCCCCGACAACTGGAACGTCCCGACTGCCAGCTTTCCGACACAATCCCTCCAGTATCGACCCAGGACCGACGGCCTCACCAACTTTACCAACCCCCCGGGCCTTCAGCTGCAGAACGGCGAACTTTTCACCGCCTACATGAATAGCGCAGCCGCCAACTCTAGCGACTCGTCCGCACCGGGCCCCGGCGTGGCCGGCCTGTCTACCCTCACGCCAGCCCAGGAGGAACAGCTCAGGAGCATCGCCATGCCGCCCCATCTGCAATACCAGTCCCCAAAGAGCGAGCCCAGCCAACTAAGCCCCCAGTCAAGCAACGGCGACGGCCATAAAGGCGGTTCCCCGGACCCGTCAAAGCCAGGCAGTCGAAAGCGCAAGTCCTCAGCTGACTTTGACGACCTGGAAGACGATGATGATGATGAGAGCCAGCAGCCGGTCAAGAAGACCGCTCACAATATGATTGAGAAGCGGTACAGGACCAACCTGAACGATAAGATTGCGGCACTGCGCGACAGTGTTCCGAGCTTGCGAGTGCTGTCCAAGAGCGCGAGAGGCGAAGACACCACCGAGGACAGGGAAGAGCTCCACGGCCTGACACCTGCGCACAAGCTCAACAAGGCTACGGTAGGTTTGCGACTTGCGCCCTCTCCCGAGACACATGGGCTAACAGAGTCTTCAACAGGTGTTGAGCAAGGCGACGGAGTACATACGTCACCTTGAGAAGAGAAACAATCGCCTGAACGACGAGAACAGTGCCATGCAGCAAAGGATCTCGGCGTTCGAAAAATTGTTCATGGCAAGCGCTATGAACGGCACAATGAGCCCTGTTCAGAACCAGAACTCGCCCATGCAGTTTGGGCAGGACGCTTCTCAGTTTATGAACACGCCCGTGGGGACCCCGAGGGGGCTGGATCCGCAAGGAATGATTCCGGTACCCGACGACATGAAGCGCATCATCAGCCAGCAATTAGCAAACGGACGTCCATACCCCGTCCCACAGCAACAGTTCCAGCAAAACCCTGCCATCATGCGGCAGCAACAGATCCAGCAGCAACAGCAAATGCAGGCCAACCGTTGGCAGGGCGCCAGCCCTTACATCGGAAAGTTCATGGTCGGCTCGCTTGCAGGACTGATGATACTAGAGGCCGCCCGCGAGAACGAACGGAGCAACGAGTCCCCCGAGGGCCGCGGGCTCTTTGCCATTCCGCTGCAGCTCTTGGGCCCATTGGTGGGAAGCTCGCATGTCAGCATTGCCGGATACTCCTTCTCCTTGTACCAGACCATCGCCACCATCAAATCGCTGCTGCTTCTTGGCGCCTTGCTCTGGGTCTTTGTTCCCTCTCTCTTCGCCCCCAGGCCACCAAAGACGGACAAGTCGGCTCAGCTCAGCAACGCGAATCTCAAGAAGGTGCCATCCCTCGCCTCGCCCATTCATGTCCGGAGGCAGGCTTGGCTCACAGCAGTCCAAACCGTCTGGGTGCCTCGGCACAATTTCCTCCTCGAGGCCGCTGCCCTGATCTTGAAGACGATGAAGCTCAGCTTGCGAAACATGATGGGCATACAGGGCTATCAGGTGTTGACCGGGTTGACCGAGGAGCAAGAGACAGCCAGGGTCAAGGCCTGGACCATCGCCCTGGACGCGCAGTTGGCCGGAGGAGACGTCGAAATCAACAAGAGCCGCCTGACCTTGACACTCCTCGCGGCCAAAACTCTGCCGGACACGCCTCTGCGGCTAATGCTAAATGCTCTCCATATCCGTGTTCTGCTCTGGCAGCTGGGCAAGCAGGGGCTACACAATGTCCTGGCTGCCAAGTTGGCCAGGTCTAAGTGGAATGAGGCGAGACAGCTGCACAGGCTGAACAACTCCCTCCGCCGGAACGAGCCCGCTTCGTCAGATGAGGTGCTCCCAGAGCATCTAGCCGTACTCGTCGAGCAAGACTGTGACGATGTGCTCAATGACGACATTGTGCAGCGCGCGAACAACCTCGCGTGGAACCGGCCGACGATGCACAACGTCGACTTGGAAGTTGACGGGATGAATGCTGTCGTGGAGGATCCGGCCGTCCGGTCCCCCATGGACGCTGTTGCAGCGTGGTGGTCGAGCCTGATGCTGCAACGGGTCTTGTCGGCTAGCCTCGCAGAGGTCGAGGACAAGACCGCACAGGCTCAGGCCGCGGGTGACGATCTCAACCTGGCAGTCAAAGTGTCACCCATCGGCTCAAACGCCCAGGTGCGTGCGCTTGTCGCCAAAGCCGTGCTGGTCGAGGAGAAACGAGGGGCGCACATCGCTACGTCTTTGACGGCGATGGGTCCGAGTCTGAATCCCGACAAGCACCCTCGATACAGCCAAGGAGTCCCGCCCCTGATCGACTCCCCCATGTCTTTCATCGTGCCCGACCCCGACGTGCAGATGGCACTGCGCTGCAGTATGGCCATTGCACACCTCGAGCGTTACACGACTCCTCCACACAGCGCTCTCTCTATCATCGATGGTATCCTCCCTGGGTCGACAGAGGGCTTGTCGCTCCTGGGCTGCACAGCAGCTTTCCACCTTGTGGAGCGTCTGTACAACCATGCAGTGGCTGCAGAGGCATGTGCCACATCTCTCGAGCGTCTGGCGGGAACCCTAAGGATATGGATCGGCAGTGAAGAAGGCGACAGACCAGGGCTGGACCATAAGCTCCGGCAGAAGCTGGTGGAAAGGTGTCTCAACGTGACCAAGAGCATCGTCGGCATGGCTGAAGATCAAGGCTACGCAACGATGAGCGAGTGTGACAGCGACGATAGCATGTGTGATCCGGTCGAATTGTGATCTACTCGGCTTTGCAAAACTGATAGCCAGGTTTCTTTTGTTCAGGTTCGATGCGTCCACGCGTGATGGGTATTCATTGTACATATACTGCATTCAAGAAGGGGGCATCACTCCCCGGGGAAAAGCATGGACTGACCAAACGGCTCTTGTTGGGAGGTAAAACTATTTTGCGAGCTGAGATATGCTCTCCGGCGCCGGCCAGTGGCCTCGCGGGTTAAATGGGGCCGGCTACCTCGGAGGTTCTATCTGTGGTTTTGATTTCGACAACAATATCCGTGCGTACGGTGTTCGAAAACAGGGGCTGGGGGCAAGACCCAGACCAGCACTCGGTGTGCAAATCTTCATTATATTATATGGACAGTAGCTGCTACATAATTTTATGCTCTCTTCTTGCCATCATGTCATGATGATATGATTTGGGTAGAACTCGGAGCACATTTGCCAAATCCCATGAGAACATCTGTGCAGGGAGCGATGCCCGGTGAATGTTGGAACTTATTGGGAAAACATCACGAACTAAGAAGCACTTCACTTGAGCTTAATATTACAAAAATTGAACGTGTTTCTTCTTCCATTCTCTGTTTGTGTGTGCATTTGCAGAATGTAACCTTGGAACATTGGCGAAAGATCGATGATAGGAGCTACAGAGGTAGCCTATTCACATGTGTGATGTTTCGTCCATTTCATAGCACCGGTAATCAAGACCCAGCGGACCCTTACCACGAACAACTGCATCGCATCGGCCGGGTTATGAGTACGAAGCGAAAGATTGTCCCCGTGGAAAGCAAACATTTCGCGCCTGCAAACTTCCAAGAGTCAAGCCTCACCAGCCCCCCCCCACCCCGCCCCACCTCACCAGCGTACACGCACGCCGATGAGTCGTTTAATTATCGGCCTCCGAGGTGATCTCAAAGTCATCCTCGGGGAAGTCCGTTTCTCGCGCCTTCTTGTCTTTGAGCCTTAGATGAGCTGGGGGGCTGATGTCAAAGTCATCCTGTGCCGTGCGAAATGGGACAAAAAATGGTCAGTTCAGCCAACCAACGGCCAAAGTGGGGAGACGGTTGTGTTTAGCAGGCGTGCGTGTGAAATCAAATGTTGATGTGGCGTGGGCGTACGAGCGTGCTGGAGCCCTTCAATGTTGTTCATAGATCGCCGAGGGGACTCACCTCTGGCCAGTCGACGGACCTCTTCGTAGGGTCGTCGGGCTCGACCGGGATCTCGAAGTCGTCCTCTACGAAGCCCTCGCGGATGGTCAGGGAGTGCTTGCTCGACTGAGCAGGATGCAGGGCTGAGGGACCGGGTAGGGCAGAGGTGGCTGCCACCACTTGAGGGCAGCGAGGCCTTGTGTGAAGCGCATTTTTTTCTTCTTTTTCTTCGTGGTGTGGTTGTATAAGATGGCTACCTTGAGAATGTGTTTTGAGAGGATACTCGCGCCTTCGAGGCGGAATGAATAGGGAGAAGATAGGCCAATGAATGGGTGTGTAATTGGAAGTGAAGATGCTTATAGTCAAAGCTGGCACAATTTGGAACTAGACAAATGAAGAAGGTTGGAGATGGGGCTCGACACATTCTCCCCAGATGTCGCCCGCTTAGAGGTCATCAACAGGTGTCCTGCAAGACTAATGCCACCAGTATGCCACAAGTACCATTGGCAGAGGCAAGAATTGGAGTCAAAGCTTGTTGATCTAAAAGTCAAGCTTAGGTGGCTGGTCGCAACAAAACTTTCCTCGAATGTGGTTCAGGAGGCGGAGTCTTGGCCAATGGCCACTGCCATCTCAAATCTAACTCGGTCACAGGCTTGGCCTTGGAGTTAGATGACTTTCGGGCAAAGAGATGGCCGCCAGTGCGTTGCTCACGAATATGTCATCCAGGCAGGCTGTGAGTCGCACAATTCATCATGATCTAATTACTGCACGGTGAGGTAGTCTTGTTCTTTGTGGAACTGCACGAACAACCTTGAAGCTTTCGTCAACGCGATGGTGCTGGATTCTGCTCGAGCCAAAACCTTGCCTAACCTTGAAACAACCTCGGAAACATTTGATTCCCGGTCGCACACTGGAGCTGGCTGGTCATAGTGAGTGAGTGGTGCTTCAAACGCCTTCAGAGATGCAGGGCCAAACTGCATGTGCGGACAATGCTTCCAAGGTCTCAGAACATGACTATTCGTTTTAGAATAGACATTAAACATGGTCCTGGTTTGCCTTGCTAATAACCTTGGAACGGAGGGAAAGGGAAGACGTCTCAAGTGATGAATACTTCAGCATATGGCTTCTAAAGTTGTCTACTAACACACATCATCATAGCCACATAGCCACGTTGTAAAGAACTCAAAACATTGAAAGGCTACTATGGAATCAATATGGATTGCCTTCGTCAGACCCATTTATCCTAACTGATGTTGACCATCAGGCATCTTCTAAAAAAGATACTCCATCAGCTACTTTACAGCTCCCCAGATCATTCTATGCTAGGGAATATCGGGGCTCCTATAGCAGCCACCCTGATATCTAGGTAGTCTACCACATGTTAGTATAAATGATATGGTCGTGTCATGAACATTTCAAGCATAGAAGGAGCTGGGATAAATGACAAGTGGCCTGCAAATGTGACAGTTGTTTAATTCTGACCCTGGCTAGGTAGTTCAATGAAAACCAATTATTAACATTGAAGTTCATCTATTCATGTATTCATCTTTCACGCATCCGTGAAAACACTCACCGTGGCATTTCGTTAGAGGGATGGTTCTAAGTTATGCTTGAACGCTATGATATTGTAATTTGGCTGATAAATTGCAACTAATGAGATATAGGCCCACATGGGCAGAGGCATCATTCTCGTGTAACTGTGTCTATATTGTATTTGTATGATGCTTTATAATTATAAATCATATCTACACCACAAGTGCCGTATCACCAGTCCATACCAGCACCTCCGCAACCACCCGCCATCAGCTCGACCGGCTTCTTCATGGGCAGCTCAACATGGGGCTTCACACCGGGCTTCTTGGCCCTCGTGCCGACAAAGTGAATCTTCTTGTCCAGCTCGACAAACTGACTCTCGGCCTCGCCCTTCTTGACCCTCCACCTGGCCGTGCCGAGCGCGGCGTCGAGCTCCTCCACCGGCGGCAGCTTCAGGTAGATGAGCCCGTCGTCGCGCTCCTCGACCTCAAAGGTCGCGATGGACAGCTCGCTGTCGTTCTTGCATGCGCCGCCGGCGAGGTCAAAGTTCCGCTTGTGGTTCGGGCACGAGACCCACGGGGTGGCCGCCCCGGTCCCGTCCGCCTTCTCGTCGCCGATGAGGCCGTCCGACAGCACAAACGACCGCTTGTGCGGGCACATCTGCTGCGTGGCGTAGTACTTGCCGCGGATGCGCCACAGGGCCAGCTGCGTGTCGCCGCGCTTGATGTTGGCCGAGATGCCGTTGGGCAGGCTGTCGGCGCCGTCAAAGTGCGACGCGCCGAGTACGGGCTGCCACGTCGTCGACGACCACTTGCCCTTGAGGCCCTTGAAGTCGTCCCTGGCTGGCTCATTGGCCCAGTACACGGGGCGAGGCTGGTCCCGGTCGTTCTCGATCTCCATGTTCTCCAGCGTCTCGTCCGTGTTGTTGAACTGCTTGAACTTGGCGGCGATGGCCGGGTTCTTGATGGCCTCTGCCCACTCGTCAAAGAACGAGTCCACCAGCTCGGCCATCTGTGCCTCGAGAGACTCGTTGATGCCTAGTTTGTCCTCGAGCACCACCTCGCGGAGGTACTTGATACCGCCGGGCAGGCCTTCGAGCCACCTTGCTGTGCGTTGTAGTCTGTCTGCCGTGCGGATGTAAAACATGAGATAGCGGTCTAGTATGGGGATGACCTCTGACGGTGGGACGTCCTTGGCGAGGAGTTCGGAATGTTTTGGTTTTGCGCCGCCGTTGCCTCCAACGAAGATGTTGAAGCCCTTCTCTGTTGCGATGAGTCCGAAGCTGTGCCATGCGTTATTAGCTTCCGGCATGATGGTAACAATGAAAAGATAGACACTCACTCCTTGTTCTGCGCCTCGGCACACTCACGCACACAACCGCTGACACCACCCTTGATCTTGTGCGGTGCTCTGATACTTTTGTAGCGTTCTTCGAGCCGCACCGCCATGCCGACACTGTCGCCAATACCGAACCGGCACCACGTCGTGCCAACGCAGCTCTTGACCGTCCGCAGGGACTTGGCGTAGGCGTGACCACTCTCCATCCCCGCGTCAACAAGCGTCTTCCAGATGTCGAGCAGATCTTGCTTCTTGGCGCCAAACATGTCTATCCGCTGGCCACCGGTGATCTTGGTGTACAGACCATACTTCTTTGCAACCTCGCCCATGACGATCATCTTGTCGGGCGTGATCTCTCCGGCCGACACCCGAGGGACCACACTGAAGGTGCCGTTGCGCTGGATGTTGCCCAGGAACCGGTCGTTTGTCTCCTGCAGCCCGTGGTGAGGCTTGTCCATGACGTGCTTGTTCCACAGGCTGGCAAAGATGCTCGCCACCGTGGGCTTGCACACCTCGCACCCGACGCTGTCGGCGTCGACACCCGAGTCCTTCATGACCTGCGGGAACGTCTTGAGGCGCTTTACCATGACGATGTTGTACAGGTCCGCACGGCTGTAGTTGAAGTGCGGGCAGACGTTGTTCTTGACCTCGTTGCCCATGCTTATCATCGTCTTGTTGAAGATGGACTGTACCAGCGGCATGCAGCCTCCGCAGCCGGTCCCGGCCTTTGTGCACGACTTGACGTCGCCGATCGACTTGCAGGTGCCGTCCTTGACGTTTTCGACGATGTCGCCTTTGGTCACATTATGGCATGAGCAGATCTGCGCGTCGTCGGCCAGGTCGTCTGTCCCGTCGTCGTCGCCTTGCTTGGCCCCGAGGATGAGCTCCGAGGGCGCCATCTCGAGCTCCTTCTGGGCCTTGACCATTGGCAGGAGTTTGATGTAGTCCTTGGTGTCGCCAATCATGATGCCACCTAGGAGATATTTCCCGTCCATCGTAAAGATGTACTTCTTGTACACGTGCTGGAAGGGGTCCTTGTATGTGAGGGCCTTCACTTGTGGCGGCGGGCGACCACTTGTGAGGAGCTTCACGTCGTTTTGTGTCTTGCCGTTTGCCTCGCCATTCGCCTCTTTCTTCAGCTTCGCGGCCGCTTTTGGGGGCAAGGACTGGGGCCCGTTCACGTCCGCAAAATAGTCACCAAAGCTGGCGACCTCCACGCCCAGCAGTTTCAGCTTGGTGCTCAGGTCAGGCCTCTTGAAAGCCCTTGGCGTGTGCTGTTTTGCCTGGGTCAGGTTGAAGCTCAGCACATCGGCCATCTCCACCCCGGGCGCGATCAGCCCATATGCCCGCCCCTGCCAGGAGGCACACTCCCCGATGGCGTAGATATCCTCCTCGCTGGTCCTCATCTCGTTGTCCACGACGATCCCTCCGCCGCGGTCGGCACATTTGATCCCCGCCTTGCGAGCCAGCTCGTCGCGCGGGCGCACACCGATGGCGAAGCAGACGATGCTGCACGGCATGAGCACGTCATCCTCGAACCGTAACCCCGTGACGAAGTTGTTGTCGTCGACCTCGATCTTGTCGACGCGCTTGCTGAGCATGACATTGACGCCGAGGTCGCGGACCTGCTCAGTGACCATGTTACCGGCATCCTCGTCGACCTGGCGGGACAGGACCCAGCGGTTGCGCTCGACAACGCTGACCTGCTTCAGCTTTTCCAGGTCAAGCATTGCCTTTGCGGCCTCGAGGCCAAGCAGGCCACCGCCGATGACAGCACCATTCGATCCCTCTTTTTTTGAGGAGAAGGCGATGAGCTTCTCCAGGTCATCAATGGTCCGATATACGAAGACGCCATTGGCGTCGTGGCCGGGTACAAACTGGGGCAGCAGCGCGTTCGATCCAGTCGCAAGTACCAGGACGTCATAGGGGACTTCGGTGCCATCTGCACAAGTGACGGTCTTCCGGTCCTTGTTGATGTCTGTGACAGCCTTGTTGAGATGCCATCCCAGTGCGTTTTCTGGGCCGACGTTGCCCTCGTACCAGGACAGGGGGTTTAGGTAGAGCTGTTCGACCTTGCGGTGGTCGAAAAAGGATGTCAGGCCCACGCGGTTGTAGGCTAGATGTGGTTCCTCTCCGATGACGGTTATGTCGTACTCCCGGGCGCGAGCATCAAGTTTCAGGAGCTTTTCTCTTTGGTGTTGGTCAGAGTTGGGCTCGCCTGTTGAACAAGTATTATATTACATGTATGCCGGGCAGTGAGTGATGCTTACATGAACGCAATACCGACCATACCCAGTCCCACCACAACAATCTTTTTCCTGGAGCCAACAGCCATGGCTCTGGATCTTGGGTCTTGAACTGCCTGCCCTACGAGAGTTGTTTCTCGATATACCCTGGGGTATGCTTGTGTCGGTACTTTATGGCCTATCAGAGGCAGCAACCAGCTAGAGGGTTTGTGAACATGTCACGGTCACAAAGAACGGAACAATTTGGGGGAGTATGGTAGAGGAACAGGTTGGATGTGACCGGGCAGAGATGTGCGGTGTTTTAGACGGTGGTGGGCATTGAATTGGCTGGCCATGGACTGACTGTCTACTATATCAGCCCGACCAACCTGACGACAAGCAGCAGGATCTAGCATCTCCGAAACCAGTAAGGCTTGGCCTGGTGGCACGAATTGGATGACTCTGGCCGTGCGAAATAACTGCGACAAATAGCAATGGCATAATGCGAGGGCGGCACTGGAGCTTGATGTCCGTGGCAGCCGTGGACGGGGTGGACGGACGAAGACAGCATCTCCACGGGATGGCATCTCCGAAGCGTACCGTGCTCCCAGCATCTCCGTCATGACCATGGGTCATCACGCCGTGGGTCGAGTGATAAGGAGGTTGTCGCCAATGGCGTGTAAGGCATTGGTTAGCCTTATCCACCGCACTTGAGCCTCCCGCGGAGATAGATAGGCCCCTTAGCCTTTGTCTAATCCTTTATCGCTTATCGTACATGCGCCTGTCTTATCGATCGTAATCGATCTAACCATGACTGAGCAGCGAGATAAGAAGCAGGCTAAGTAGCGAAACCAAATCTTGACCATGTCCAGAAATCATAGTGTTCTACCCAGTCTTCACTACTCCACGGCCGTCGTTCTTGGAGAGGCGCAGATGGCCTCAGCCGGTGGCAACCGCATGCAAGACGATTCGAATGGAGCTGCAACGGCAGTCAGGACTCAGGACCAGCCCGTTCTTGCTTACGAAATCGCGGGTCTTGATTGACCGGCAGACTGGCTAGAGAGAGACTCGCGCAGGCTAGACCATGCACCCCTCAGGAGATGTACTTGCTGGCAGCCTGGCACATGGTCTGCCATCCAGATGGAGATTTGGAAGCCAGGCTGACTCCAGCAAATCATCCGAGCAACTCCATTCTCGACAGAACCTCCAACAAAGATGGGCTGAGGCCTGTGTGGGTTGAGGTTTGCATCACCGGAGGCAGGTGACCAGTTTTGGAATGCACTTCATTTCGAGAAACCACATATTGGTGCCCTCCCTGGCTTGCCTGGGGAGGGGGGTCGCTTTTGCTGTCCCCTGACCTGCGACGCGACGCTGTCGCCCACGGGACGGGGACCCGTCTGGACCAAGATTTCTCCAACCTGCTCTGCAGCCAGTCTGCGAGCACACCACCACCACCACCACCGCCGACGTGGAACCGACGGCACATGTTGTCTCTCCCACAGGACACCACTCCTGCTTCAACACTGCGCGAGCAGCATACGGATACTCCTACCTCTTACCAGCTGGTCTGCCAGGCCTCATCTTCCTTGCCCGCGGCCTGCGCGCAATCTTTGAGCGCTCGGCCATCAGACACAAGCCACTTCTTCGAACCCAAAAGACGCGTCAAAGACGTTATGAGCTATCACCCACCCCTGCTCATTCTTGTTCTCATTCTTGTTCTAGTTCTGCAAGTCGGCAGACAACCTGTCGCTTTTAGTATGCACGGCATGTCTGCTCCCCTGGGCTCTTGAAAGCCAGGTTTGTTCTGCTCGCCGTGTATTCTTGCTCCCAGGAACCGCTGTGGCTCTACCTCCGTACACGACTCGACTCTCCACCCAAAATAGACACACTCGAGTCTCGGACATCGCTAGGATCCAGCCAGGGGCTCATTTATTCAATTCGAGGCCATGCACGCCGAGAGTTTCCACAGCGGCGTAGGCTGGACAGACGCCGTGGTTCTGGAAACCTTGTGGCCCCTGTTGTCACCGCATCACCGCGACTCTTGACCCTCAAAACCCCTCACTCATCATATCATCATGCAGCATCTCGCACGTACTGCACATTTGCCCAAAGCAACATGGCAATTTAAACCAGCAGTGCCCTAGTCTCGGCAACGGGCGCCTCCACACTCCCCGACCGGTGCCGATCTCCCATGATCACACTGGATGGTTGCATTGGAGCCGGCGCTTGTCCTACTACTGTTAGTAGAACATCAGGACAATGCCTGCCTTGCAGCACCCACATCCGTTGCATGTGCTTGGCCGACTCGCCCGCACAATTCCAGAGTGTGTCTGGGTCTATCTGACAACCGGCATGCTAGTTCCCATCACCTGGCGAGCCCACGGTACCTGTTGACGCTCGTGACGATACGAGAGAGTGTCATCCCGCCGGCTCGCCAGAGCAAGGAATTGCGACTGTCCCAACGTCAAAGCCCCTTTGAGGTCTTTCTCGGGGCTTGATGCCCAAAGCTCATTTGCCGGTCGTGAGCGTGCCCTTGTTATAATGATGCTCTGAATATGTCGTTCGGATGCCCCACTGAGCGCCTCCAGGTATCTAAGTTGGCAACGCGTGCATGGAGCTAGAGCCGAGCCCCGGGGACATTAGACAACAAGGTTCATGGTGCCTGTTTGTCCATACTACATCCGCAACAGTACGTACATGTGCAGTCTAATTAAGTTTCTCGTGCTTAGGGATCTGCGAACTCCCTGCAGAAAGCTTCCAGAGTTAAAAGTCGTGAATATTCCCATGAATGCTACCAGCAAACATGGCGCTTTGTTCTTCTCTTCTCAGCGCTGCCTCTCGTTGACTTGGTAGTTTCATATCGTTCCTGGTCTCTACTAGTCAGTCGTTAAAGTTTGCTCGCCATGCATTCCCCATATTGTATTCTCGCCGTACTGGCGACGGCATCCCAAGTAGCTGCGGTCCCTCGCGTCTCCCAAGTTCGTGCCAGCCCGGTTCGGAGGTACCTTGGCCCGCCAACGTCATATGTTTACAATAAAACGCGCGCCGATGCTGTGAAGCAGACATTCCAGATCTCATGGGACGGATATTACAAATATGCATTCCCTGGTGACTCTTTGCTGCCTGTCTCAAACTCGTTCGCGAACGATCGGTCAGTGAACGAACGCACATGCTCAAGAACCAGAGTATTCAGATTTCAGCCCGCTGACTGGCAAACAGCAATGGTTGGGGTGCAAGCGCCATTGATGCCCTCAGTACCGCACTTATTCAGGGCAATACAGAGGTTGTCAACCAGATCCTGGATTTTGTCCCGACCATCGACTTCAGCGTCAGCTTCGACGATACTGAGGTGTCTTTATTTGAGACTACTATTCGGTATCTTGGAGGTCTTCTGTCCGGTAAGAGCGCCCAGACAAACCACATGCAGTTGAAACCAGTTGAAGCATTGGCTTACTGTAACTTCAAGGCTATGACCTTCTCAAGGGCCCATTGTCAACCTTCGTGAACGACTCGAGCAAGATTGAGCCCCTGTTGGAGCAGGCCAAGAACCTGGCTGATAACCTCAAGTTCACTTTTGACACGCCCACCGGCATCCCGGACAACAGCGTCTTCCTTGCACCTCCCAGAATTGGCAATTCGAGCACCAACGGTGTTGCTACCACCGGCACCCTCATTTTGGAATGGCAGCGACTTTCAGACCTGACTGGCGACCCCTCGTATGGCGAGCTCGTCAAGAAGGCCGAGTCCTATCTGATCAACCCGCTCAACCCGGAGCTGGGTGAGCCCTTCCCGGGCCTCATTGGCACCGAGATTTCGATCAGTAACGGTTCCTTTCTGGACTCGAGGGGAGGCTGGACTGGAGGTACCGACAGCTACTACGAGTATCTGATCAAGATGTACTTGTACGACCCGGAAACATTTGCCGAGTACAAGGACAAATGGGTCGAGGCCGTGGACAGCAGCATCGAGTTCCTGGCGAGCCACCCGACCAGCAGGCCGGACCTGACGTTTTTGAGTTACTACCGTAACAACACGGAGACAGGCATTGCCTACCTCTCGCAGCATCGTAAGTTAAACTCGCTTGTCTTTTCGTTGGTTGTCATTTTTTAGAGGCAAAAGAGTCGCCAGACACGGCCTCAGCTGGACCGCCGCATGTGTGACCATGATTTGGCCACGGTAACACATGCACAAAACCCAAAACATGCGGGCGTCGTGTTGCGTGGCCCAGCCGCCCGTATATGCATATTGCTTTGGGGAC
This sequence comes from Diaporthe helianthi, assembly GCA_001702395.2. Lineage (NCBI taxonomy): Eukaryota > Fungi > Ascomycota > Sordariomycetes > Diaporthales > Diaporthaceae > Diaporthe > Diaporthe helianthi. The sequence goes on along the minus strand of MAVT02000098.1, from coordinate 7,804 downwards.
ACCAGCGCCACTGGCACAACATGTACATGTCCAAATACTCACGTGAAGCAAAATCTCTCCGTACGCGAAGGCTGACAGGACCCCTCGCCCGCACAAAAAAATAGTGGCGTGCTTTGACGGCGGCAACTTCATCCTGGGCGGGCTGACGCTCAACGAGCCGTCGTACATCGACTTTGGGCTGGAGCTCGTGGCGGGCTGCCGCGAGACGTACACGCAGACGGCGACCAAGATCGGGCCCGAGACGTTCCGGTGGCTGGGTGAGAACTCGGCGCGCAACGCGACGGCGCCGCCGGGCACCGAGGCCTTTTACGAGCGCGCGGGCTTCTGGATCGACAGCGCAAACTACGTGCTGCGGCCCGAGGTCATCGAGAGCTACTACTACGCGTACCGCGCCACCGGCGACACAAAGTACCAGGACTGGGCGTGGGAGGCCTACCTCGCCATCAACGAGACGTGCCGCGCCGGCAGCGGGTACAGCGCCATCAACGACGTCAACGTCCCCGGCGGCGGCGGGTTTTCCGACTTCCAGGAGAGCTTCTGGTTCGCCGAGGTGCTCAAGTATAGCTACCTGATCCATGCTGAGGTGAGTCGAGTCTCACCCCCCTTTCCCCTCCTCCCGACCCGTTGGCTTTGATGGACGAGCAGACCCGCTTACGATTGATTCGGTATAGGATGCTCCATTCCAGGTCAAGGCGGACCACACCAATGAGTATGTCTACAACACTGAAGCTCACCCCGTGCGGATCCCTGGCGGGGAGCAGCCAGCGTGACAGAGTCCAGGGCTTGCTCAGGGTCGGGACTAGGTCTTTCAATTCTAATTCACGTGCATACATACAATCCATGGATCGGAGAGTATTATATATAAATGTATAGATATGAGTATGTCCAAATGCTACTGTCTAATTTTACTGAAGCACGAGTATTTGTGCGCCGACCTTCAAACCAGCGTATTGTATTCTCATGTTGTCGTGAAAGGATTCGATAATTTCCCGGCTGGTATCGCTTTCTATTCGTCGAGGCAGAAAGAAGACTGTAAGTAGAGAATATGGCAAGCTCAAGTGGACTTGCTAGCATGCGCTGGACCACAGCAGCTTCGCGACCAGGGACTCGGAGTTCGTGACAGCCGTTATTGTGTCACTCGGACAATACCTAGGTATCTATTGTCGTGGGTTGAAGTGGGACGGAAGAGCTTCTGCAATGTACAATCTTATCTTTTCCCGGTGGTTCCCCCCGATATATACAGCATGCGGCGTATTTTGGATGAGACCAGGATAGTATCTGTCTCAAGTTAAGGAACCATCCCATATAATGGATGGCCCACATTTGAAATCAATACTATACATTCATAACTCTAGAAGTTATTATGAGAGGACACCTGTGAATGGAGTGAGTGGGCTCTGGGCTAATGACCAACAATGGCCCTGCCTATTTAACCTACTTCCTAGGAGCAGCGCGGCCAACACCACGTTATTGTGAATCACGTGGCAGAGTCATGCCATCAATATTGTTTAATTCGATTGCTTCCATCCGATTCAGAATATGAGTTTGAGGGAAGAGAGCCGGATGGCCCCGACAAATGTGACTCCCAATTCCCGGCGCTTGTTAAGCAATTGCTCAAGTCCTGTCATGAGCCCGACCTCGACCATGCCACCTCGCCCATGATGCAGTAAAATGCCAAATGTTGCAAAGAAAGGCCCACACCCGACCTGAAACGCCTTGCTAAATGCCAGTCATCAACACGCACACGTGGGAGAAAATTCCCTTCCTCTCAATCATCCCGCAAAAGCCCTTCCCCCCCCCCTCCCACTTCTCTCTGTCCATCTGGCTCATCCGCAACTTCAAAACACGCGCGTCTCGCCGATATCACAGATATCAAAGACGCCCTCCTCCGGAAGACCCCTGCGCCTGAGGGCCTCCCTCAGCCTCTCAGGCGGCTCCATGACGGGCTCCGAGGTCAAGGCCCAGGTTCCCCAGTGGATGGCGAGGGCGGCCCTGCACTCCGTGTGGCGGAAGATCTCGACGGCGTCCGAGGGGCTCGCGTGCAAGGGCGAGAAGAGGAGGCGCGGGCGGTAGGCGCCGATGGGGATCAGGCCGACGTCAAAGGGCCCGCGTAGGGAGCCGATCTCCTTGAAGTCCGGGTTCGTCGGCAGGTCGGCGAGCTGGTCGCCGTAGTCGTGTGTCGCTTCCTCGTCCTTGACGGTGGCCGGGACAGAGCGGTAGCCCGTGTCACCTGCGAAGTAGACCGACTTGGCTGCTGATTTTACCGCCCACGAACACCACAGCGTCTTCTCGTGATCGAACGGGGACCGGGCGGAACCGTGCTGGGCGGGAAGGCACGAGACCGTCGCCGTGATGTCTTCACCACCACCACCACCGTCGCCGCCGGCGCCTGCGCCTGTGTCCTTGTTGTCCGGCTTGACCGTAACCTCGGCGTCCTCCCACCAATCCATCTCGGTCACATCTTCGATGCCCGAGTCACGAAACCAACTCGCCAGGCCAAGGCCGACAAAAAAATGCGCGTCTGGAAAGCGGGATCTTACCTCGTGGACCGTGGATAGCGACAAGTGGTCGTAATGGCTGTGTGAGATGAGGACGGCGTCCAGAAAGGGCAGGTCGGCGATGCCACAGGCGCGGCGTGTGTACCGCTGTGGGCCCGCAAAGGTGAAGGGTGAGCAGCGGTCCTCCATGACGGGGTCGAACAGGACCCGAAGCCCGGACGGGAACTCGACATAGTGACAGGCGTGGCCGAGCCAGGTGGTGCGCAGGTACTTGGACCCCTGGCGCGAGGTCAGGAACTCGGGCGTCCGAATGGGGACCGTCTCGCCCTTTGGGGCTGGCATCCTCATACTGCCGTCGAACTGGCCCCTGGTCATGAGTCGTCAGTGAGTGTTTTCCTGTTTTTCTTGTTTTTCCCACCCCTTTTGTTGCCTGAGACTTGGGCCCATAGTGTTTGCATTGCCGTGGAGACATAAGCTGACACGTCCTTGGAGTTTGTCACAGGTTGACTCACATTAGGCTTCTGACAGGAAACTCCCACGGCTGGAAGGCAGCCTTGTATGAGGGGTGAGGATTTTGAAACTTGGTTGTGGTGCCGTACTTGTTTTTGACATGGTGAGGCTTGGACTTTGCAGCCTCAGGAGCAGTACCTAGAGAGGGCGAGTTGACAGAGATGGAGTAAGACATGATGGTGGTGGTGGTCATGCTGTTGATGTTGTTGTTGATGTTGTTGTTGTTGAGGAAGGATGACACAGAAAAAAGAGGCTTGAGCCGTGCCCGAGAGGGCAGAGTCAAGGGACGAGCCATGAGGAATGTGTCCTTCTTAAGTGATATTCAAGTGAAGAGGAATGATAGGTTGAATATCCTTTCTTGGGGCCTTCTACCATGTTGAGGATGACGCAGGCCGGGCTTGCAGAAAGAAAAGACAGCCCTAATTCCGAAGGGAGGTCAGCCTCCCCTCCCAGCCAGCCACAAGTCATCATCATCAGTCAATCTCGTAGAGTGCATGCAGTGCAGTGTGTGGGCCACACCTGCCTTGAGCTGCCGAGATCTTGAACCGGAGTTTGGTGAGATGTCTTCACATCCGGATAGATTCATGTGGGTGGGTGGGTGCCTGAGCTCCTTCTCCCAGGTGATCCGAGCAGCTTGCTCTCGAATTGAGTTTTGATTAGTGTGCACTTCAATGACGCTGTCAACTGGGGCCACAGGGCTGGCTGTCCCGCTTACCAGTGCAAGGGTGTGCCAAGTACTATAGAGTACAGCTTCTGTTCCGTTGCGGTCATAGCAGAGCTTCAAAAACAAGAGCTGGTATTTCAATTGTGTGTATTGAGTTGGCTCAGACATTGTAGTAAAACAACTTTCCCCTGGTTTTTGTAGGGGTTTTTTATATTGAAAAAAACCCCCCAGGGTATTTATATATATATATAGGTGTGGTGCATTTCCCTTGCAAAGAGCAAAGGGGAATTCAATTCCTGACCCCAGCCAGACCAGCCACTGTGTAAGCTAGCTCACAATACATGCATGACAGGCCCCTCTTTGGTCCCGTTCCCTAAGGAGATCTAAGGAGATGCATACTTGTAGCCATACTGTGCCTTGGCATCATCAATCAGCTTCTTGATCTCCTCTGCCTTCTGCCTCGCCTCAGGGTCATCCTTGATCTTCTGCAGGACAACCTTGTTGGCGAATGGCGTGGGCTCGGGAATCGCAAGGCCCCTCTTGACCCCTGGGCGCTCCAGACAGCGGCTGAGCCAGGCATTGACATTGGGGAACTGGCCCTCGAGGTCGATGCCGCCAAGCACGGTCCCGTTGGCCCACCCCAGGAGCGAGATGTCGGCAATTGAGAACCTGCCGCGGCCCGGGCCGGCAACAAAGTCGCGGTCCTTGAGGCGGGCGTCCAGGATGCCGTACAGGCGCTCCGTTTCGCCAGCGTAGCGCTGGATGGGGTAGGGGAGCTTCTCCTTGGCGAAGCGTATGAAGTGATTGGCCTGGCCCTGCATGGGGCCGACACCGCCATGCTGCCAGGCCATCCACTGCTCGGCAACCGAGTGGTCGTCCGAGTCGTAGGCAAAGCTGATCTTGTTCTCCGGGTCGTAGTGCTTGGTCAGGTACGAGAGGATGGCGAGGCCCTCGAAGACGGCAAAGTGGCCGCGGTCGTGGTCGACAATGGCAGGGATGCGGCCGTTGGGGGAGATCTTGGTGAACCACTCCTCCTTCTGGGTGTTCTTCATGATGTTGATGGCCTGCCACACAAACTTGGGGGCCTTGTCGCCATAGGCCTCCTTGATCTCCTCCAGGACGATGCTGGCCTTGTAGCCATTGGGCGTCCCGAAGGTGAGGAGCTCAATGCCGTCGTTGGCAATGAGTCCGGTGGGCTCAGGCTTGGCTGCCATGTCGTCAGTGCTGGCCTGTGATTTGCGACTGCTGCTGCTGCTGCTGCTGCTAAATGTGCGAGGGTGTGTTTTGTTGTTGTTGTTGTTGGTGGTGGTAGTGATGGTGGTGGAGGCTATTTGAGCCCGTCTTGGAATTGTCTGGGGGGCAAGGGAGGCGAAGGAAGCTGTTGAGATGCGGATATGATGGACTCGGTGGGCAAGCGGGCCGTGTAAGAGCGAGAGGGCACCCCTTCTTATGGTTGAGGAGGTCATGGCTGCTCTTACTGACACTTCTGAGTGAGAGGTTGGGGAAGCGTGCTCCCCACCCGAGATGCATTAACAAGTACCTACTAGGCTATGTAGATACATTACTCATGTCACATGTGGAGGGACGGGTAATGCTTTCAAAGCAACTAGAGGGGCGCCCTTAGCAACTAGATACACCTAGTAACTAGACACATAACTCCTTGCCTGCGCCGTGGGTTCGTTAGGGGTTAGATTAGTTACAATTCTCTAAGGTATACTAAATTTTACCGTAGTACTACAGCAACTAATTAATCGTAGCCCTATACTTAGAATAATAAGTAAAAGTATAGATTTTTTAGTAAGCTAGAAAGACTAGCTAGCTATATAGCTATTATAGTATAAATACTAGTTATTTAATATAATAGTAGTTAATTTAAACTATAAAAAAAAAGATATAAAAGGTACTATTAACTATTCTAGAATTAAATATTAAGTTAAAAGTAATATATTTATTATAATTATAATATAAGGTAGTAATATTATTAGAGAGTAGTATAAAAACTAGTTTAAAGGTAAGAAGCGGAACGTTAATTATAGTTAAAGTAAGGAAGTAATTAAGTACTCTAACTTCATCTCCTTTTAAATAAAGGGGGTACTACCCTAGTATAGAGGGGGTAGTATAGTATAAGTAAAGATAATGCCTAGAAGATAAAATACTTTAATTTAACTAATTCTTATATAATTAATATTATAAAAAATAGTATATATACTTTTCATTCTTTTAAGCTTAAATATCGCATTAACTTTACTTATAAATAGTTATTTATTAAGTAATTTACGTATAAAAGTAGTTATATAGCTTATATACTATATTTAACCTATAAATACCCCCCTATACTAACTTTTATAGTATAAATAAAGAGATAATTTCCCCTTCCCTTATTTCTACACCCTAACTTTATAAGAAATGTTTTCTTATTATTTAAATAGTTATTTTAAATAAGCCTAAAGCTAAAGAAGAATATATTAGTATTATACTTAGTAATATTAATACTAAAGATATATTACTTAATATAGCTACTAGTAAGTATAGTATTAGCTATAGTATCTTTTATAATAGTTTATATAATATAAATATATATAAAAATACTTAAAAGCTTAAGTAAAAGTTATTAATAAGACTAGAATTATTAGTTATATAATAAATACTTTAGAAAAGATTTAATCATTATACTCCTTTAAATGTATAAGTTAAAGCTTTTTTAGTAAACCTTTATTACCTTTTTAATAATAAAAAATTATTAAGAAGAACTAATTAACTACTTTATTTAGCGCAACTTATAAGTAGAAATAAAGATTAAGTAACTAATTAATACTAAAGGAACTAATTATATTAATAAAGATATAATGAAATAGTTTTTTAAGCCTTTAAACTATATTAACTATTAACTATTTGTATTCTTTAAGTTCCTCTACTAAGCTAGAACTATAGTTAGTATCCTAGAGGAATAAAATATAATATATCTTTTTAGATAAATATAGTAAGTTTTACTATATAGGAAATTTTATAGTAACGTTCTAATTTACTTTTATAAGCCTAAAAGCCTCTATATAAGTAGCTATAGTATTAAGTTATACCCTAGAATACCTAGTCTATTTATACTAATACTATTAAGGTTAAAGCTATTATAGTCTAAAAGCTAGTTTAACGCCGTTTAGTACTAGGTAAAAGTACTATTTATTATATAACTTAAGTAAAGTAATATTATTCTAATATCTAAATATATAGCTTTAATAGCTCTATAGTAATATTATAGAGATAATTAAGTAGGTTTATCTCTATATAAGAGTAGCTCTTTACTTAGAACTAAATCTATTAAGTATAAAAATAGTTAATATATTCTTAAAAATACTAAAAAAGTTTAAGCTAAAATTTAATATATTCTAATTTTTAAAAACCTTCAAGTTAAAGTTAAGAATTCTATAAAATATAGTATTAAAAAGGTAAATACTATTAAATTAGCTAAGCTTAAAAAAGGCTTTACTAAATAAAACTAAAGAATACTTTAATTATAAAAATAGAAAAATATTAAATTACCTTAATTAAAAATTATAATTATAAGGTTTTTAACCTTATACTTAAAAAAGGCCTTTAAATTATATACTATAAATAAAGTATATTAAAACCTAGAGTATTACTAATATTAATAAAACTAGTATATTTAAGTAAAAAATCTAATATTATTAAGTATTTAAAATAACTATATTTTTTATAATAACTCTTTTAGCTATTATTTTTAATGATTAGTTTATATACTTTAAAGTAATAATTATTAATAAGTAAAGGTAAACTTTAGTAATAGTTTTAAAGAGAGAAAACCTTTAATATTAGTAGTTTTAAAAAGAAATACTTAATTAATATTATATAAAAATTAAAAATAAGTAGTTTATAGATTAAGTCTTTAATAAATAGTTTATAAAAGCATATTTAGCTAAGTTTATTCTAGAAAATAAGTTTAAATAATAGCTATTATTAATTAATAAATTAATAACCTATATATTAATTTCTTTAGTAATAAGAGCTTAATATAGTTAAAACTTATAAGTATACCTTTTATACTTATTAATATCCTTTTTAAGTATAAGGTTAAAAGACTTATAATTATAGTTTTTTTAAACTAAGTTAATTTAAC